>BPVZ01000070.1:729639-741233 GCA_020521535.1 Rubroshorea leprosula | reverse complement strand
AAGAAGCAAAGTAACGAAGCACAAGTAAAGGAAAAATAAAAGTAAACAAAGACAAAGAAAGAATGGAGGAGAAAAAAAACAAAACCCTCATCTACACCAATTTTATTCTAAAGGCTTATCAGAGTGCAGTGAATTAACTTGTTCTCTATAATATCTGCAGACATCATGATGATGAAAGTACAGATACCATTTGTGCATGCAAAATAACTGGACATACCATTTTTGGGTTTTGATAGGCAATTTTTCCACAGAGAGTACAGATAGCTCTTATTTTCTCCTCTCCATCAGGTATATCATGCTTTGTTGTGCCACCACACCACTGACAGAACTTGATCTTATAAATTTTGCCCTGTGCATTGACATAGATCAGTCAAATAGTGAATGAGGGGATGTAAAGAAACACAAAAACATAAATATCTATAATATAAAAATTCATAACCTTGGGATGGATCCATCATCATCATCAAAAAGAAACACCTAAGTGCAACTTCTATAAGGAGATAAGGTAGATCCCAAAAAATATAGAAAAAGCTAAAACAAACTAAAAGGGCAACATAAATTTGGGTTCGGAACTGATCAAGCCAAAGAAATCAAAATCAGATGCTTACATGATTGTCAATAATCATCATTGCCAAAAAAGGACCTATGTTAGATAAGCACTTCAATTTGCAAAGAACCATGCTTGGAACAACAAGAAATGGATGTTGAACATAATTCATACATCCTGACTAGTGACCATTCATGCATACAGAAAAGTACCAAAGACACCTTTCTTAGCTGTTGCTTTGTTTGATGAAAAATCTAGAAAGAGTGAAGAACTCATATATAGTGAATCATGTTTAACTTAAAATTTAGATTTAGGTAGAAGGCCAAAAAGAAAATTTAGATTTAGGTAGCATCAGATAGAAATTGGACAATCAACAGTTATATGGGCTTGGTGACTAACCATAACAACAACTAGTCAGCTATGGGTAATGAAGACATAATTGGAAAAAGAGTACCAAAAATCCAAATATGAAAAAAAGAAGAAGCAAAAACACTGAATTTTCCTTTCTTATCTACTCAGCAGTTGAAGAATCAGGCAATCAGCTCAGAATAATAAGAGAAACAAAAACAGAAAGAGGCAAGAGAAATGAACCAATTAGCTAGATTCATAGTAATCATCACACATGAAACACTGAAATTTGTTTATTTATGGCATAACTGAAAAATCAAGAAACATTACATCTAGAACCAAGTTCAAGCCATTGAATTCCAAAACAAAACACATTTCCTTATACAAAGAAAACTTCAATCATACGATTCCGAGATACACTAATTCCAGATAAATTTAACCTACACAAAGTTTATAATTCTAAAGAAGACTCACAGGATAAGAAAGCTCACTCAATTGGCGTTTGAAACCCACAATAATTTTCTCGGAATTCAGATCAATCATCATATTCACATACAAAGTAACAAATTCCTTTGCTAAAATTCCCCATAAATGCTAACAAAATATCTACAATCTGCATTATCACAACTGACAACCATACAATTCCAAAAGGAAATTCAGACTAAACCCATAAATGCCAATGAGAGGTACCAGAAAAAACTCACAGCTGAGGGAACTGCAACCGATGAAGAATAAGAAGTCCCATCTAGGTTAGCATCCGACTGACTCGCGTATACTCGAACCGTTCTCAAAGCGTGCGTTTTCCGATTGGAAAAGGCAGGCAAAAGCGGAGAAGAAGTTGCCCTGTAACTTCTGCGGGATAATGAGAAGAACCCATTACTGGAATGATGCTTCTTCAACCTTAGCGAGATATACCCAGATGAAGAACCAAGCATCTGAATAGCTTTTAGCATTATATATAAATATAAACTCAAATCAAAAGAAAAGATTTCTCCTTTTTTGGATAAACAGAATGGCAGATGAAATAAGAAACACAAAAATGGCAAATTTTGAAGTCACCCCAAGTGAAAGGAGAGAAATTGAGATAATAATTCGATAAATTGAAGAAACACATATTTTAGTCAATGCAAAATGCCAATGCTTTTGATACTCCTTAGGGCGTGTTTGGCATAGGGCATGCATTTGTGGTTGGTAAATCAGCTTTAGAAATTCGGGAAAAAAAATAGCTTTAGAAAAATTAGAAGATAATATTTCTTTGGTTTTATAATAATATTAAACGTATTTTAATTTTATCGTAATAATCTTTATTTATATTTTTTTATTTTTAAAAAAATAAAAAAAAATTATGATATTATAGATCATTAAAATTAAAATAAAATAATAAAGTTAAAATAGTAAAAAAAAATTCCCTTAATATATTAAAAATAAATAAAAAATTTATTATTCTAAGACCAAGGAGTATATGGAAAGTTGGTAATTTTTTTAATCCATTTTTCATCTCCAGAAACAGTTCTCCCCCTTCATTTTTTGTTTTTTAATTTGTGGCAAATAAAAATGATTTTTACATCATATTAGAAAAATAAAAGACAAGAAAATAAAATGGACCATAATATTCTCCCCACTAATTTCCCATTCTATTCTTTTCCAAATATAAGGCGCCTCATTTTACTTTTCTCCACCCAAAAACGGTGTTTATGAGAATGAAAACAAGGAAAATGTATTCCACCAAAAAAAAAATAAATAAACAAGGAAAATGTACTTCATATCAACTTATACTTTTTTTTTTTTAATAGTATACTCTTAACATTCGATAACCATATTAAATATTAGAGATTTTGGTATTATCATTTTAATAGTTAGTAATCAAAATTTAAACTTAAAATCTTATTTAAAAAAAATTAAATTTCAATCAACAAGTCATTAGTCAACTTGTACATTATTACTTGTAATAAAATCAACCTAAATTATCTTTTTAAAATGCCATGACTGCCTAATAAAATTGTTTCAAATATTTTTAATAAAACCTTCTTTACATGTTAATTCTTTAAGAATATCTAAATTTTTTCATTATCATTTTTAAATTTTAATAGTGAGAATGTTATGACTTTCTAGAACCCTATATAGAATACAAAACATCACATTGAATGACCAACATAGAATGGTCATCATTGCTTGGTTCCCCTTAATGGAGAAAAGTATATAGACAATGCTGGTGCCATGGCACCGTTTCTCGAAAAAGCTAGACTGCAGAAGTTGTTCAACTGCAATGATAAATGTTAAATTTCTGGTTAACTGCACTGGTGTTGAGTAAATAAGGAGACCTTCCTTGGAGAATCCTTAATTCACGGCCAACTTATCGCATAAAGATTGATATGCTGAGCTGCAAAGCTTGAACTTCTCCTCGGCAATGACCTGCTGGTGAGCAGTAACTGAGTGGTTAGCTCACTAGAACAAGTGACAGATAAAACAGTTTGGTGTCAATATAGCTATCATTTGATTGTTCAATCTACTAAACCTGGCTAGCATATCTGATACCAATTTGTTTAACAATATGTTTGGGTTGTGGGGAATGGAGGGGAGGGGAGGGAAGGGAAGGAGAAAAAATTTCTCTATTTCGTTATAAAAGAAAAATTGGAGGGGAAGAGGAAAATTTCCTTTATTTTTTCTTTTAATTTATTTACCTATGCAAATGAGGGGAAGAGAGAGCAGGAAATTCCTCTCCCCTCAATCCAAACATACGGTAAGTATTGGCAGTGCTTCTAGATACATCTTGTACTTTATTTAGCAGAAATAGAAAATGTTTCAGATTTTGAGCTAATTGACATTCATGAAGTGAATTCTATTCAATATTCCACGAAACAACCTATCTAGCATATCACAGCAGAAATTGATGTTGTAGAACCCTAACAAAAGGGGTGTTAAAAAGATAATACCTTGTAAGAGCCTTGATGCCGATCTGGATGCCATTTCAGTGCACATGCTCGATATCTGGAGAACAAAGATTGAGAATCAAGATTGGTCAATGGAGAGAAACATCATCCAGCAGCAATTCATCAACAGAAACTGTTCACAAGGGTAGTTGAGAGGTGCAGCAGAATAAACTAAAAACTCACGCAGTTTTGACATCTTCAAGTGTTATGGGACCATAAGCTCTTAGTCCAAGGGCCAACCGATCTGAAGCCATATCTGGGTCTGAACTCTCTGGCATCTCAGATTCTGATGAGGAATCATAATAGTCTTCCTCATCTTGGTATCTCCAGTTCCAAGACTTCCTGTGGTTTTTAGAGTACCCAAATGAACTCCTCCATCGAGGACTCTCTTCATCAATGAAGGAAAAGTAAAAGAATCGACCCCCATCAAATGATGATCTAAATATAGTCTCAACATCATCATCATCGTCATCATCTTCACAAAACTCAAATGCTCCTAGTCAAGAATTTAAAATGGGCAAGTCAGTATTCAGTCCAGGAGAAAAACATGCCAATGCATATATAACATATTTCAACAAAGTTGGATTTTTTTCATTTTCTGTTTTTAAATTCTAGAAAATGCACAAATTGGTGATAATTAATAGAGTACATTCCAATTTTGAATGGAGTCAGATTCAGAATGGAATAACCTTGACCAAAGAAAAACCAAGTACAGGCAATCCTTAAAGTTTTCATTACCACTGCCAACGGAAATTTACAGAACAAAACTCATCCCAGAGGCTCCCCTAGTAAGTTGTCCCATCATCTGTCATATGTCTATAGGTGTGCCATTGATATAACATAAATTAAAATAAAGTCCCCTTTACGCTTACTTATAAAGCCAAATTTTTTAATGCCTTTATCAACCAGATGCTTGGCCAAGCAGCTGTTAAACCTTCCCAATGATGGAGAAGTCAAAAATTCCATAATCGTCCTTGGCCTCCACTGTATAAATAAAATAAATAAAGGCAAGTCTTTTAGATGTCCTTACTTCTACCCCAATGCCGGCGTCCCTGACTGCCAGGCCACTGAGGCCCCTCCCTCCCGGATCCTCCATGGTACTGCTTTGTGAACCATGATGGGCCTCTCATTGATGATGGATCATCATCCTCCTTAAACCGATCTTTCCATCCCTTAAAACAGAATAACCAAAGCACATTTAAAACCTCTACCGTAACTAAAAGATATCATAGTAATAGTAGATACTGGCAAGCACAAGATTACTTTGCAAAGATTAACAATATATGGGAAAAAAAATGTTCTGCAATAAGTATAAAGGGTTAATGGCACCCTGCAGCCATAGAAATTACTTCTTTCTATGACTATTTTGAATAAAGGTGATGAATGATTATTTAGTAAAGACTGACACTGTAATGACTGAAATCAAAAGGGTTCTCTACAATACATTCTACCACATTCTCCAGCTTATATATTTTGAATAAAAAGATGAAGGGGAAAAATCATCAAAATTTATTTTTCATCTCAAAGAAGCTACTTTTCAGATTCTTGATAAAAGAAAATAAGAAGAAGAACATTCAAACAGGCTTTTATTTCATCAACCTCAAGCACTGCCTCCACATTTTCTTCATTCTTCTCTGAGCCACAAATGAAAATATAAAGACACAAGCCACCATAATCGAATTAGCTTCATTATATGAAAAGGATCAAATCCTCATGGCCAGCAAAGCAACATTCTTATCATCTTAAATTAAACATTTTTAATGAGGAAATGAGCTTATAATAACAAGTTCCTAGGTAGGAGAAGGTCTTGGCAGCATTTAAATCTAAAAGTAGTATCTCAATTGAAAGTATGCATGAATGGCTAGATTTAATACACTCCTAACTCAAGAGGCATATAACACAGTTCTTACGTTACCTTACAAGTGCAAAATGTTAGGTTAAACAGTTAATAGTGTAATATTTAAAACTCAGTACCAACATAAGCAATATGTAGGTTATAGGCTTAAATCTAGACATACATTGACATGAATGGTAAAACTAAAGAGAGTCATAACTGCAAATTACCCAATTTATCCATTAAAGACTAGAGCACATAAAAATGAAGAGGCTAAGAGCACAAAACTATGATTGACACCATTGTTTATCCACTATTTCATGAGAAACCCTTAAATAAGCACCTAATTTAATGACAAAAAAGGATTCTAGAGTCTAGAAGCATGAGATGCTGTATATGACAAGTCAGTTAATTAACTTCTAAACTCAGTTGTGTAGTTATGTAGAGGAAATCAAAGCTTCGAAGTACATCATGTCCGTGGAGGTTCAGAACTGAGGTGATGGAAAGAATAGGGGAAAAGAAAATGTAAACCACAAACCTGTAATATGTAGTCTGCATAAGCATTGAGATTACGTAATACTTCTCTTTTCCCATGCTGCTTTTTATGCTTCTTGCTCTGCATATAAACAGTTGCATGAACAGCATAAATTTTCTTCAAAAAATAAGGATAAAATAATCAAGTTTTAAGTACTGTCAGTAAAATGGTGAGCATATCAGAAGCACGAACATGACGGTTTTTAAATATTTTCCCTAGTTCAGTTTCAACATGCAATGAGTGAAATGCATGATCGTAAGAGTTGATAGAAAGCATTGCAACAGTCCGATGAAACCTTTTGAACAAAACTCCCCTTAAGTATCAGAGTTCTAAGACTCAGCCACACAAAAACAATTGACACTCCAATTTCTATAACGTAGCATCCCAGTCCCAGACAACAAGAAGAACCTGGCAACTAAAGCAGCAGTTGGTCACCTTAACAGTGCTCAATCTGCCAGATGCCGGTTCAACTCCTCAGCCTCCCTTCTTCCCTCCCTAACCCTAAAACATTACCCTTGTTCAAAGAAAACAAAAATCCCAGACAACAAAAGGCCTCATTTTTTATGATCTTTCATCCAAGAAAATGAGGGAAAACAAGAAAAGTCATCTTCCTAGGTTATTTTGGGCTCCACAAGTGCAAGATCGCAGCATCCATTCATGGAACCCAAAAACCAAAGAGTAATAAACTTTCAAATTACAGGTTCTATCAACAATCGAGGAGAAAAGCCACAAAATTTAATCATAATTAATTTATAAATAATGCCACAACACATCCTTAATCAAAACCATCTCATCTTGGATTGCTTAAACCTCACAAAAAGATGAAAAGGTTGAAACTTTCAATCAAAAATCATCTAATTGTAAATAAAACGAAGATACCCAATTGAGGAAAATGCATCATATAGACATAGAAATCCTTAATTTCGTATACAGAGAGAGAAACTCACGGATTTCCAGTGGGAACGCCTTTTGCTTTCGAGGACAGGGGTGGAGTGAAAAAGGGCTGCCCTCCGGGAAAGATGGTTGCTTTGAAGATTGAAAATGGTGGCTTTCATAACCCTATTCATCTCTGCAAAATCTGGAGTTGGGAGAGATGAAAATTTGATGATATATTTTAACCTGGGAAGGCGAAGAGAGATGGAGATCAGTTGTGTAAGCTTGCGGACGTCACCAGGGTGGCGTCCCAACCTGCCTTTGCTACAAGACCCGCGCTTGACCGTAACTAAGTCCCTTCTTAATTGGGTGGTATTTTTTTTTTTTTTTTTTTAATTTTGGTTCATGTTTTTTGGGATTGAGAAAAGTTTGAAGCAGTTAAAAACTTGAAATGTAACTCTTGATGTACAGAAGAAAAATATTAAGAATATTTAAATAATTTTATAAAAAATTTAATTTTTAAAATTTCAAAATGCCTAAATTTTTATTTATTTATTAATTTGTTCCCCTTTTTATTATAAGTGTAAACAGAGTACATAACTTGATGGAGCATGCGCTTAAATACACATGGTACAAGGTTCACTAATAGTATCTTCTTAAATACAATGTGCTTAAAATGTTATAATTTAATTTGTTAAAAAATTTCTCTCCTCTTCCATCTCCTTCGTTCCCTCTTCTCTGATTCCTTCTATTCTTCTCAATCTAAATATATAATATGTTAAACTCAAATATAAAAGCACCAAGATATATATATAGTTAACCTAATCCTAAGAATTGAATAATTTATTAGTAAATAAATATTATTTTGTAAGTCAATTTTAACTTTTAAGATATAAGTATTATGATAAGCAGTTAAAAAAATTAATTTTCTTAAATTCACGTCGTTAAAAGTGACTATTTCGAACTAGTTAAGAGAAAAGTAGAGCACTGTTGTGCCTCAGCACTTTATGTAGTCATGAAGTGAGGTTAAGGCACCTGCTGTAGGGCTGAGGCAGTTAGAGCATGAAGCGCTTGAAGCAAGCACTTCTATTAAGTTTTTCAATTTAGACAAAAATATCCCATTTAAACAATAATTTAGTTGATGGATATTTTATTTTTCCATTTTAACCTATAAGAGTAATTTTTGTTTTTTACAAAGGTAATAGCTAGTAAGTTAATTTAATTAGTTGTTAACAACTAGATATTCGATTTCTAAATTTGATGAACATCTTATTTCCCTCAATGAGGCGTACGGCCCATCGAACCGCTTGGTGGAATTCACCTAATAAGAGTAATTAAAACAAAAAGAGTATGCTCATCCTATTTCTCTTTCTTCCTTGCTGCTACGTGTGCTCTCTCTTCTTCATTGCTGCTACTTTCTCTTCTTCAAAAACTCTAGCTATTTCTTCCTTACAGGAGTTTCTAGGTATTATATTCCTCTTTTTTCTTGTTTTTTTGCTTTGTTATTTCTACTTTTCCCTTTCTGTTTTCTTCTCTTTTTATGATATACATATCGTTATATATTATTTTTTAACTGCTCGTCTCACTTTAATAAAGTACTCACTTTACTTTCTAATCCACCACTTAAGTGTTTTCTGAGGTCAGTGCTTAAGCCATTTATACTTTTAACAACACTGCCTTGAATAAATTAAATCAATATAGAGTATATGCATTTTTTTTTTTTTGTATGGATTATCCAATATCTGAAAGCTCACTGGGTTACCGATTAATTCAAATTCGAGCCGGACATGACTCAACAAGCAACAAAACTCTCTTTCATAAGTTTTAACGGAATTGCATTCTCAAGGTTTAAAACTAAAACCTCTAGTTAAGCTGAAAGAGTCTCCTACCAACTCATCTACTGAGTAAAGTATATGCATCATTTAGCTTTGAGCAAGCAAAAAGAATGAATTAAGTTAGTCAAAACTATTTAGCTTAACTTTGAGTAAGCAAGTTAAATATAAAATAAAAGTAATTTAATATGTAAATGAGTGACTTAAAATAAATCATCATTGGATAGTTACAAGAACCAAAAAGACAGTGCTAGAACATATTATACTGATTCAATTAATATCTCGCACTTACTGAAAGAAATGACACAAACATATCAGTGTTAATGTTACATAATCTGACTATTGATAAAATTTCAAATGATTTTTAAGAAAAGAAAATAAAAAATAAAAAAACCTTTGTAAGCACGTGCAAGCACTCTCACCTCCAACCCACATATGGATATTGAATTTTTTTTTTTTGATCGGCATATGGTTATTGAAATTAACAAAGCAAGTGGAAACCAAAGGAAAATATGTTAACCTTTCAAATTATAAAGTGCATAACAACACTAGAAAGAGATTATATATATATATATTTGACCTAGACCATATATTTATATTTGATAGGTACAAGGAGAATCCTAATAAAACTTGATCATTACCTCTGAAAAATCACAAAGTCCTCACCATCACCAGGAGGGACCAAAACTTTACGTTGAAGTTAAGACAGGAGCAAGCGTAAAGGAAAATGCTCCTTAGGTAGAAAAATCTATGAGTACGTCTCGTTGTTAACGATTTAATTAGGCTTTATTTACATTAACTGTTAAGAAAATATAAATAATTTAGTTAATATTTAATAATTAATAATATGTTTATCTATAATTTAAAAAAAATGATTAGTACACTCTCGATTTAATATATTTTTTTTATACACTTTTAGTTTAGTGATTAAAAATGTAATATAAATATAATCAATTTAGTAAGTTCTTATATCATGTATATATGATTGTATTATTAAATTTTTTGTTTTTAATTTTAAACAAAAAAATAATAATTTTTTAATAAATATATTACATAATATATTAAACCGAATGATGTATTAATCACTTTCTATAATTTAAATATGTTTATTTGTTCAATTGAGCAAAACCACTATTAAGAGCCAAATCAAGCCGGTATTTTTGAAAAATCCTCAAAGTGATCGTCTAGGAGAAGCTTTGGGCCTTTAGCTAGTCAATCACGTTGTGTTTGATCGGTGATTATGCATGGCACGTCAGGCACATCGTAACGATAGAACGCCACGATTTTTCGTCAAAAACAGTTGACCGTTTCTCTTGGTCAACGTTGACTGGGTTTATCGGACGAGAGCGCTGGTGATCAGCCAAGTATTGGTAGAATTGACCGCCGGTGAACCAGAACGGCCCCACACACGATCTCCATGACAGTTAGGAAACCGAATGTTAGTTGGCAGAATGTTTTTTTTTTTTTTCTTTTTTATACTACTCTCTCATTATTTAAAAATTATATTAAGTTTCAATTAATTTAGGATTGTCATTTCTCTGCACCATCCCATGTAACTATAATTAGTTCAACAACGCAAACTAAAGTTATCATAAAGGACATCTTAATTAACATCTTTTCTTTATTTAGTAGGGTCGTTTGGATGACTAATTTGCCCCTCTATTAATTCCAATTTGACAAAAAAAAAGGTTAAATGCTAAATTTAGTCCCTCAACTTTAGTGAGTTGCACATTTTTGATCCCTTAATAATTTTTTGCACTTTTTTGATCCTTTAACTCTAAGAAATGTATACTGTTAGTCCTTCTGTCAATTTAGACCGTTAATTCCGCCATGTGGCATTTTTTATGTTTTTTTTGATAACATAGCAAAAACAACATTAAAAAGTGCTGATTTGGAATTTTTTTTGATGACGTGTTCGATGTCAACTCATATATTAAATTTATTTAGGATTTATATTTTTAATAAAAAAATAAAAAAGCTCGACTCATCTTCTTCCTTTCTTTTTTTTTTCTTCTTTCTTCCTCTTCTTCCTCTGTTGCTGGGTCCCTTGAACCCAGCCATCTGGGTTCCACCGAACCCAGCTCCGGTTCGATGGAACCCAGTTGGTGGGTTCCTCGAACCCAGTTGGTGGGTTCCTCGAACCCAGATCTGCTAGGTTCACCAAACCCAGCTCCACTTTTTTTTTTTTTGTTATATGTTTATTTGAAGAGATTTTTATGTAAATTGCAAGTTGTGAGGGATTTTTGATATTCGTTTTTTCATATTTCTTAAGTATCATTTGAATGATTTCAATGTTCAAAATGGAAAGAACAGAAGCAGTGATTAATGGGTAAAAAAGCAATTCTTAGTGGGTTTTCATTTGTTTGGTTAGAAGGGTGTTTGGATGCTGAGAAAATGTTTTTTGTTTGAACATGGCAAAACGTTTTGTCCATATCATTACTTTTTTATGTTTTACGCTCCACATCATCAAAAAATATATAAAAAATGCCACATATGCAGAGTTAACGGCAGAAATTAACAAAAGGACTAACGGTGTGCATTTGTTAGAGTTGAGGGATTAAAAAAGTGCAAAAAATTGTTGAGGGGTCAAAAATGTGCATTTCTTAAAGTTAAGGGACCAAATTTAACATTTAACCCAAAAAAATAAGTGGTATATAATTTGAATTATTCCATTTAAATCATTAAATAGGGGTTG
>BPVZ01000070.1:711694-729539 GCA_020521535.1 Rubroshorea leprosula | reverse complement strand
AGACGGCCAGGATCACTGGAAAGCAAATTTAGAATTCATTTATGTTGCATTTCATTTGAGGCCGAGTTTCATTTCCAACACCTTTCCTTTTTTAAAATCCATAGAGGCGGGTACCTTAACAACGCACGCACAGACTCCTCCATCTTCCACAGTCCCTCGAGAGAGAAGATCACTCCGAAATTCAAAGGTAATTCTTCGTTTTCTTCGCATTTAATTTGATTTTCCTGTGGATTTTCTGGCTGTTTGGATCGAAATTGTTGTTCTAATCTTCACCTATTTATCGCATTTTGCACTGATGTCTACTACTTGGAAGCATTGAATTTTTTTTTTTTTTTTGGGATTTTTGCGGATCGGATTTTTATGCGTATATTGATTTTCCTCGCCTGAGGAGTTTCGAACGTTTTAGTCCGCATTTGTTGTTCCGATCGTCGTCGGCGTATCGCATTTCGCACTGATTTCTGCCACTTTGCCACTTTGAAGCATCGTCTTTTTTTTCTTTTCTTTTTTTTTTTTGAGTTTTTGCGGATCGGATTTTGAGGCATATATTGATTTTTCCTCGCCGGAGGAATTCCGTGCGTTTGAAGCGGCATTGTTGTTCCGATCGTCGTTGGCGCATCGCATTTCTTACTAATCTCTGCTAATTTGAAGGATCGAATGAGGATCGGATTTTGATGTCTAGATTGATTTTCCTCACCTGAGGAGTTTCGAGCTGTTTGATGCCTCATTGTTGTTTCGATCGTCAACGATTCATCACATTTCGCGCTGATTTCTGTTTCTTTGAGGCATCCAATCGTTTTTAGCCTTTTCACTCTTTGGTTTTTGATGCGTAGATCTTTTATTTGTGTTTTTTTTTTTTTTCCTTTTTTTCTCTCCAATTTTATTACGAATGTGACTTGATCTTCATCGGTTTATCGCATTATCTCTGATCCTGTGTAGAGAGTTATTGTATAGGACGACTCTAGTCATAATCTGATTTCTGGTTGTAATTTCTTGGGTTTTATCCAGATATTGTTATGCTGAACTATAAATTATTTGCATTTTATGGATCATTTGGCGATCGTTGTTGTCTTAATTGTGATGAGAATCTGCATGGTATAGATTGGAATTCATTTTAGATGATTTATCAAAGATCAGAATTGGAAACTTGCTATCTTATCATTTGAGTGAATTCTCATGTTAAATCTGGTTTAATCTGCTCATATTATGTTTCATTTGTACAAAGTAAAATTTTGGTGTCTGTTAACTACAAAATTCTTAGACTTGCAGGCTCACAGCTTTGTCTTGATTGGGTATCTTTATTGTATTATTTGTATTGTTAACTTGTAGAAATGTGTGGATGCATTCATGGCAGTATTATCATTTGTTGTGATTTCGGGCATTTTAGTGCATGACATGCTAACGAAAGCATTGTGATTATATAATACGAATAACATTTCTGTGTTTTGTTTTGATCACTTGTGATAATTATATGTAACAGGCAAATAGAAAATGGCAGATGGTGAGGATATTCAGCCCCTTGTTTGTGACAATGGGACTGGAATGGTCAAGGTAATCATCTGATGTCCATTATGTTGTAAGTGATGACTATGAAATTTAGAAGATTTAGATGCTAATTCATTTTAAAATTTTTAGGCTGGATTTGCTGGAGATGATGCTCCTAGGGCAGTGTTCCCTAGCATTGTGGGCCGCCCTCGCCACACTGGTGTGATGGTTGGCATGGGCCAAAAAGATGCTTATGTGGGTGATGAAGCACAATCAAAGAGAGGTATTTTAACTTTGAAATACCCAATTGAGCATGGTATTGTAAATAATTGGGATGATATGGAGAAAATCTGGCATCATACCTTCTACAATGAGCTTCGTGTGGCCCCAGAAGAACATCCAGTTCTCCTCACAGAAGCTCCTCTCAACCCCAAGGCCAATCGTGAAAAAATGACTCAAATTATGTTTGAGACCTTCAACACCCCTGCTATGTATGTAGCTATCCAGGCTGTCCTTTCCCTTTATGCCAGTGGTCGTACAACTGGTAAGCACTTCATCTTTCTATACATTTTATTAACTGTGATGAATGGATCATAACCATCAAATTATGGTTAGGTTTAGAACAAAAAGGAGTTCTAAGAATATGATATTAAAGTCTTGGACTTAAGGTAATGCACGAGAAATGATTATCATTATCCGTAAGTAGATCATTTTCAGACAACATAGTCACACCACTGACCGCTATATCTTTCTGATGATAAAAAAAATGACAGATTTCATATCAAGATACCATGTACTCAGATAAAAAGAAGTAGAATCATAGATTTAGGACAAACAACCGTTGGTTATTTATGTAGCATCATAAATCTAAGAAGGTTATTCAGGTAGCTGCTTGGGCAATTGTCTAACTTTGTTGGACCATGTGCATAGATTGACCTGCTCATGGTTATTGTTTAGGTATTGTTCTGGACTCTGGGGATGGTGTGAGCCACACGGTACCAATCTATGAAGGCTATGCCCTCCCACATGCCATCCTGCGTCTTGACCTGGCAGGGCGTGATCTGACTGATGCCTTTATGAAAATCTTAACCGAACCTGGTTACTCTTTTACCACCACTGCTGAGCGTGAAATTGTGAGGGACATGAAGGAGAAACTAGCCTATATTGCTCTTGACTATGAACAAGAGCTAGAGACATCCAAGACCAGCTCTTCTGTGGAGAAAAGCTACGAACTGCCAGATGGCCAGGTTATCACCATTGGGGCTGAACGATTCCGCTGTCCAGAAGTCCTCTTCCAGCCATCCATGATTGGGATGGAAGCTGCTGGCATTCATGAAACTACATACAATTCTATCATGAAGTGTGATGTCGATATTAGGAAAGATCTTTATGGCAATATTGTTCTCAGTGGTGGTTCCACCATGTTCCCCGGTATAGCTGACAGGATGAGCAAGGAAATTTCAGCCTTAGCTCCAAGTAGCATGAAGATTAAGGTGGTAGCACCACCAGAAAGAAAGTACAGTGTCTGGATTGGTGGCTCCATTTTGGCATCTCTCAGCACCTTCCAACAGGTAGGATTTCCATTCTTCTTTCTATAATAATTGGGATGTCATACAGAGAGGCCCTAGAGAGAAGAATCTTGTTTTGATTAGAGACAATTTTTTATAAACAAAATGTTCTTTCATGAGTGCAGATGTGGATTGCAAAGGCAGAGTACGATGAATCCGGGCCATCA
The DNA here is from genome assembly GCA_020521535.1 of Rubroshorea leprosula. Taxonomy (NCBI): domain Eukaryota; kingdom Viridiplantae; phylum Streptophyta; class Magnoliopsida; order Malvales; family Dipterocarpaceae; genus Rubroshorea; species Rubroshorea leprosula. Next base: position 726,322 of record BPVZ01000070.1, on the reverse strand, counting down.
ATTGTCCACAGGAAATGCTTCTAAAGATGGATCCAGAGATATATACCTACACATTTTGTATCAAGAAAATGCTTCTAATCAAGTGGATGCTGTTTTATCTCCTTTCCCTCAATTTTCTCCCCGTTTCCTTCATTTTGATTTCGTTTTTCTATTTTTGTTTTCTGGTCTCCAAAGATGAGCTTGGGACGATTCAAAAATTTTTTTTAGAAGAATTATATATATATATATTTTTTGGTTATTGGACAAGTAATTCTTTTCATAATTATTTTTATAAATTAATTACTGCAATCCTATCCAAGTGCAATAATTTTCTCAATTGCCTTATTTCGTATACTTTTACTTTGAATTCCTTTTTTGTCGCATTTAGTTGTAATATTTTATTCATTCATAATCATTAAGAAATTTATTATTTTAATAATTAAAATTTATCTTTTTTTTGCCCTTATTTATAATTAAGAGAAAAAATCTTAACACATTTTTATTTTTTTTGAGATAAAAGTAAAATTAAAATATTAGTATTTAATATGTTATTCAAAAAAAAAGTAAGACACTTAAATTAAACTATCTTTGTTTAGAATTAAGACAATTAAATTTGATCAAAGAAAGTAATTAATATTTTTTTAGTATTTACGTTCATAATATTTTTGTGTGAACTCTTGCATAGTTTAAAACTAATTACTTTTTAAATAATTTTAAAAATATACTTTTACGTTAATTTAATATATTAAAGAAAATAATTTTCTAAAAAACTTGACTTACTTTATAACTAGTACTCTAGAACAAGTTTAATTTTTATTTTTATTTTTTGATTTTATAAGTTGTGGGTTTTGTTATTCAATTCTTCATTATTTTTGTCAGGTATGATGGTACCATAGGAAGGCAAACGGAAAACGGAAAACGGAAAACGGAAAAACTGCGTGGGGGCGGGCAAACATGGGTTTTGGGTTAAACCAAAATTGGTTTCAAATTAACCAAAAACTTTTTCCTCAATTTTAAGAACTGAAATTGAATCAAACTTCTCTTTTTTTTTTTTTGTTTGGTTACCAATAAAATTGATTATTTCATATTTAATTCAGTTTTCACCAAACAAACATTAGACAATTTTTTTTTTAAATAATAGATTATATTACATATCATATTTAACCAAAAAAATCTGTTGGACCTAACAATTGGGCCTGAATTTAGGTTTTTTGAAGGCTAATCGGTTTTTAATTAATAAACTTTTAAACCCAAACCAAACCAAAATTTTTTTGGTTAATATCTAAACCAAGAAAAAAAGACCAAAAACGGATTGTACCTACTCGAATTTAAATTTTTTTTGGTTATGGGTTACCCATTTGGGTAACCGCCCAAATGCACAACCCTAAAACTGTGCTGTTTTGATCATAACTAAAATTTTACAGAATCTGTGAATTTATTCAATTTCCCGACTTTTTCTTCAAGTTCTTCAATAAATATCTTTAAAAAAAAGGCAAAACTGTTTTAAGCCCCAAATTTTTTTTTTTTTGAAACAGACTGTCAAGCTCTTTTGAGCCAAACTAGACTCTAAATTTTTTAATTGAAGTAAACAAACCCAAATTTAAAGCTTTTTTTTTTTTACTCTCTATCATATTATAAAATATTAAAATGCAGTCTTGAATTAATGGTAATTTGTAAGACTTTTGTTTTAAATAATTATAGAGGGACTTAAGCTCCTTAGACCTACACTAGGTCTAACCAACTTGAATCATCTATGTCCATTGATAAGTTTTCTAAGTTTGCAATTATTTATACTCATTTTAGTCCTTAAACAACTTTTATTTTTTTTTTTTTTTCCAGACTTTAGGCGTTAGGGTTCAACTTTTTTAGGATTAATGACCAGGATATTAGATTTTTTAGGGTTCAATATTTAATATTTACAGTATTTGGATTTAGATTTTATAAAGTTAATTTTTAAGATTTTTAAGGTCTAGAATTTAGAATATTAGGGCTTATATTATTCGAATTTAAAGTTTAATATTAAGAGCTGAAGGCTTAATAATAATTTATGAATTAAGAATTATAGGTCATAAAATTAAAATTTTAAAACTATCAAAACTAGAACGTAAATATAAAAAAACCTATAGGGACCTAGATCGATTGGCCATATGGCATTCCCTTCTGTTTACACATTAGAATAAGTGCTTTTTTTACTCCTTACTCCTACTATAAATCACAAAGTCTTGGGGTGAACAACTTGATTCTTTGAATAGTCTTCTCAACAGCTAATGCTTTCCTTAAATCACAATTCAAACAAGGAAAGCTTGACACTAATATGATATAAATTAATGATGCCTATCTTGTTTCCATTGATGCTCAGGCTTAAGGCTATATAGGTCTAGGTGGATAAAATGGTATTCTATTAAGATTAACAAAAGTAATTGATTACATGGTTTTGACCTAGTGACAAAGATTAGGGTCTATATATGATAGGGTGTATTGTATCTAAGTTGTGATATTTATGCACTTAGACCTTTACTTTCAAAAAGTAAAAAAAAAAGGGGGGGAGGGTGTAATTGGTTAGAAACAAAAACAAAGACAATTTTTGAGACATATGTAGCTTGAGGGCAGCTTTGGTAGGAAACGAAGGTTGAGAGTATGCATAACATTTCCCAAAAATCCAAAATTGTAGTATTATGCAATTATTAAACTTTTTCTTTTGATGGTCGGAATTGGTGAACTTTTGTAAGTGGGAATCCTTGTCATTCATATTTTCCCTCCCCGCAAAAAGTTTCCATTTTCTCCATTTCAGTTTTCTGTTTCCCTCCTCTCAGTATTACAGACTCCCATTTCATACTAGCATCTCGCTGTTTGTTTACTTTGATCCAAATTCTTCATCATCTGTTCCTTTTTCTTTGTTTCTCAGTCTTCAGTCGTCAATCTTTCTCCTGTGCGTATACATTTCTCACAGTTTCTCAACTCAACTCCCAAAAGTATAATCTTTCCCTCTTTCACTTGATTTTTTTTTTTTAATCTATTGTTTCCTTGCTTGTTTTCTATTTTCAAGAAAGCCCCACAATTTCTTTCTTTCTTTTTGGCCAAGAGATTTGGTGGGTTTTGTGAATGAGCAAAGATGATGAGCGACGTAGAAGATGAGCTTGACCTAGGCCCACTCTTCTGGTCAAGGGACATCGACGAGCACCCCTTTGGCACAGTCTCATTGGCGATGCTTCAAGCCAATCCGGTTATGGAAGACCACTGCCAGTTCGAGATTGGGAGGGACTCTATCTTTGTTGGGGTTTACGATGGGCATGGAGATTCTGACGAAGCGTCTCGCTTTTTAGCCGATAATCTCTGCAATAATTTAACCAGTAAGTGTCTTTACTATTCAGTTCTTAATTTCATTGTGGGTTTGTTTATTTCTGTCTTTTGGTTTTGGCCGAAATTGTGGGTTTGTTTTGAATGATGCATTTCTTGTATAAGTTATGGAAATAATGGGCATGTGTGAGTCTCTTGTGTCCGTTTTGGTTTCTTGGGTTTTTTTTCTTTGTACAGGAATTTGTAAAGTTTAAAATTTCTTGGTATAAATGTTGTTTGTTATGTTTCCTCTTGAATTCATGAACTGATGAACAGGTCGACATCTATATGCTGCCATGTGACTCTATATGTTGTTCGTTCAGCGTTTAAGCTATGTCTAATCTTTTCTTTCCTCTTAAATGTTTGTTCAAATGTATTTTCTGTTGGCATCTGTTAGGAACAGTTGAAGAAATTATAATGTGGCTTTCAATATCATTAGTGTAATCTTAATTTTCTATGATAGATATTGGTCAAGGGTAACTTTGTGGTGATTTTATACTTGTGCATTTGTCTTCCTTTTTGCTTGATTGGATGCTTTACTAGTGCTTTCAGGGATTTGTTAAGAGTGCTTCTTGGATGTCATTCAACAGGGCTGGCTCAAAAAGGAACCATGTCTGAAGATGTCCTTAAACGTGCTGTTGTTGCTACTGAAGATGAATTTCTTCAGACTGTGTATGATGAAGCTGGATCTTGTTGTCTGGCCACGGTTATATGGAAAGGGTCATTATATGTTGCCAATGTGGGTAATTCTAGAGTTGTAATTGGTATTCTACTTAGAAAATCTGATATCTTCGCTGAGCAGGTGACCAAAGATCATATTGCGGATGTGGAGGACATTAGAAAAAGAATTAAAGCATTGCATCGTGATGATCCAGATATTGTATTTGAGAAGGATGGAGTTTGGTGTAGTAAAGGCATTCCTCAGGTTAGTTTTTACACATTTTCCTTGTTTTCTGCTGAAATCACCAGTCTTATTGCATGTGGGTAATTAGCAACAAATAGAACATTTGGCATTTTGTTGACTCTCCAAATAAGGAATATATATAGCCCACAGTACTGCTTACTCATGATTTGAAGACTCTGAATGGAATATACTTGTGTTAATTGTGTTCAAGTTTGGAAGTTACCAATTAACCATCTTTGCGTTGAATTCAGTGAAAGTTATGCTCCAATAGATTTCATCATATTTCATTTTACTGGTTTAGATATCAATCTCTAAAGCAGCATAGACCACAGGAGAAACCCTATGCCTTGTTTTAACTTTCTTTCTGTGCAAGTTTGTATTTTAAATTTCCTCTTATCATGTTTTAATGCCATGAGTGATCTTATTTTCTGTGACTTAAATTGCAACCCCTCCTCAAACAGGCATACAAACCCTCCCTTACTAGAGTGTACACAAATAGAGACTTGTCTAAATGGATTCTAGATTTCAAGTACTTTGCAGAACACTGTTGAGTACCAAGCTTCTGTGTCTTGATATTAATATATATCCACATTTTTTACATTGATTAAGTGGTAGATTGTAATTTGTTAGAATGCAAACTGTTCAGTTTCGAACTTTCTTATCTAGTGTTTGTACTTTGCTCGTTCATGGTGTAAGGTATCTAGAGCTATTGGTTCTGCATTCTTGAAGATCCCAAATCGTTATGTGCATTCTTCTTTCTTCCAACGATACAAACTTTACCTCCCATTCAATCCACCTCTTCTAAAAGGAGAGCCAGAATTGTGTAGAAGGCTTTTATATCCCGATGATAAATTCCTTATTTTGGCATCTGGTGGGCTTTGGGAAAATTTGACAAAGAAAAAGGTTGTTGAAATTGTTAATGAAAATAAGCAAACAGTAAGTGTTTTCTTTCATTTCAGATTCTGCTGTTTTTCATTTTTACCTTCTCTTGTTGATTTTCCTTTTCTTCAATTGAAAGGGAATTGCTAGAAGAGTTATCATAAGAGCTCTGAAAGAAGTAGCAAAGAAGAAGCAAATGAGGTTTGACGACCTTCTCAGTGTTAAAAAAGAGGAGAGGCGGTCTTTCCATGATGACATATCAGTTCTTGTGATCTTTTTAAATCATGACTTTCTTGAAAAAGGGGGAGTAGCTGCACATGAGCGATCAATACGTGGATTTAGCAGCTCTGATGGACCATCAAGTTTTAGAATTTGTGAAGAGATTGTTGATTTCAATACAAGTTCAAACAGTGGTCTAAAATCTGAAGCATCATCAAGTTGCCATACATAATCTGCTAATATGTTGAAACCAGATTCATGAAGCTTTTATCCATACTAAGATTGGTTCAAGTACAAGGTCCACCATCTGAAGTAATACTCAGTCACTAGATATATGATCTGTTGAGTTGTGGAAAAGCAGGTTCAGCTAGCAACCTTTTATCAGAGTTGACAATTCATATTCTGGCTTTTATTTTTCTTCCTTACCCTGACTAACTAAGCTTCCATCAAACATTGAGGCTTCTTGTTGGATGACAAACTTTGATATCTCCTGTCTGGTTTTCAGTTTTTTCGGCATATATTCTGTAAAAAGTACTGAGTATACCCTGCAGTCTGTAGTGATAACCTCACTGAACAAGCTGGGAAGACATGGCCTGAAAACAGATTTGACACATTCTTTTCATTCATGATCTGTGTAGACATGCCTCGTATATACACCCTATGGTGAATATTCAATATTGATGTTTGTATTCTTTTTGTTTTGACATATCATGTAAAAAGTACTCTCTAAATACATTCAATGTTGATCACCTCATAGATAGAAGCTGTGAGTTAATTTTCTTCTTCAATTCTTCTTCAATTCTTCTTTCTCTTAAGTAATGAAAAACATTACAAAATATACACTACATATAGGATAAAAGAATTCAATCTCTTTGTAAAGAATTTCTGATCACAAAAGCTAAATTGAAGCAATGGCCTTTTTCTAATTGAATATTGCCCATGTGTATTAAAATTAGCGAGACCCTGTTGTTAATCCAAGCTTGAAATGCTTCTTTTCCTCCATATACAGGCAATCTCTTGATTTGCTTTGTTGTGAGGTTGTAGGACACCATCTGTCCACTTTCCTCTATGAGAAGCTCATCGCTCTTCATAAACAGCAAAGGTATCACCATACGCCAAAAGAGGTCCAATACGTAGTAGCTTTGTCCGAGTCCCATCAACCCCAAATTCATCCATTGTCCAAACATCAAATGATTTCTCCTCCCTGCCAAAATGGAAGAGAGAAAGGGATTCATTCATTTCAATGAGGTAAAACCAAGAAACCATCAATGGATCCCGACATGGTTCTAGCATGATTATGTATCGAAAGACCTCACAAGTCAAGTCAAACAAAACAAGTACTTTCTGTCGCTTTTCAAAGTTATCCACACTCGAACCAAGTGACTCTCCATACTAATAATAGACTTCATTCCCTTATCTTTTGAAACAAGGCAAGTCAAAAATAGTAACACCGTAACAAAATTGTCAGTCTCCTTCCAAGTATTTGAGCTTAAAGTGTACATCTTGACTCTTCAACGATGAAGACCATGATAATCCATGTTTGGACTAACAACCTTAATTACAATCATTAGCTTTAGGGTCATAGCCAAATCCCACAGCATGTAGCTTCCATTCTCACTATCCTCATTTGGTGGAAGGCAAGTACAAGACTCTGGAAGAATTTTCAACTGCCTTATTGCAGGATTAGCTATTATGACTCTATCACGATCATAGAAACAGATGATGCCATCACAAATGCCCGAAATTTCAAAATCTGGGGTGTCTTCGTAATAAGGTAATCCCACGTTCGTGACAAGGAAATTAGGAAAATCGTCATCTCCTCCATGTGTCGCTTGCGTCTTAACATCATACGTGAGTAATGATAAAACGTTTTCACTGGTTGTGGGACAGTAGCGTTGGAGAAGGATACAAAAGTTGTTGGAGGAGGCGGAGCGGAAGTAGTTCTGACGGTGTGTGGCCACGAACTGAGGGTTTTGGACGCGAGAACACCCTGATTTGCTGACGCATTTGAACCGTATCAAAGTGATTGGCGGTAGCCAAGACAATCTCCATAACAAGATCTTCCGACGTTAGATCATTGAGCCTTGCTATCTTCTCTGAAATTAATCAAAGTTCTCTTTTTTTTTTTTGCCTTTATACATCTAAGAAACAACTTGCAGTTTGTTGATTTCTGGCATTCTGGGGGCTAATTCCAATTCCAAAAAGAGATCTTGTTTTGTAGTACGTATTAAATTAGACTGCAAAACTTGTGCAATTGAATGAAAACAGTCTCTAGTAAAAAGGGACTAACCAACCAAGAATGGTTATGGCAATACAATAAATTATTGAGCTTACATAGACTTTTAAATTTTGTTTTTTAAAATAGTAATTCTATTTAGTTTAAATGTTTTTAATAGTAATAAGAATAGTTGTTAGTGGATAAATAATAAAATAATTGATATTTATTACTTACTAGATTAAATTTAATCTATATATATTGATATTTTTAAATACTATAATTGACTATTTATAAAAAAAAAAAAAATTGTGTGGTCCCAACAATTTTTTGTGTGGCCTTAATTAATCTCTTTTGGGTCTGTGTCCATTTAATAGTTTAAATTATATAGTTTGGTGTAATCCATTATCCGTACAATACTGCATATACAGAATGGTCTTTGGGAGGTACTGCATAGTTTATAGCTTAAGGAGAACCATAAGAATCTTTACATCGTCCATGACTCTTGGTTAGACTTAACCATCATGTTTCAGGGTTGTTCAAATACAAAATCAGGGATGCAATAACCGGATTTTTCAAGAGGATGAACAATAGAGTAATGGCGTAACAGAATTTTATGGAATCAAAGCATGTAATTGCTCATTTTCTACATTTACAGACTCCAAATGTGGAAGAGAGGAAAGAATTGAAAAAGAGAACTCACACTCTCACGGCTTCACCTGTGAGGTGATCACAAAATCATAGGGTATACTCAGAGTACTTAATACAGAATACATGCCAAAAGATGAAAGCATTAATGAATACCTCACAGGAGAGCCCAAAGCTCATCATCCAACAAAGCCTCAATGTTTGATGCACAGGCTAACTTTGTAAGGGTAAAAATGAAACAAAAAAGCTGGGAAATCAACAATCAACCGTCTCAGAACAAAATGCTAAAATTGTTGAAAGCATGCTGAACCTAGTTTTCTACAACTACACAGATTGTGTATGGTGACAGAGTACTGCTTCAGATTGCGGACCGTGTATTTGAACCAGTCTTAGTATAGCATGGATGTAATGTTGCTGAACCTAGTTTTCTTCAATACAACAGATCATATCTGCTGACTGGATGATGCTTCAGATGGTAGGCCACTATTGGTTGTACTTGTGCTGAATGTTGCTTCAGATTGTGGACTAGTACTTTGCTAATTGGATCTCTCCCTCTTCCACCAGATTGGGCAGTCGAAGGGGACTAGTGCTTGCACTTGTACTGGCTGTTGCTTCAAATGGTAGACCACTAGTAGTGCTTGTACTTGAACCAATCTCTAACGGAATGTTAAAACTCAGAGGTTTAAGTATGCCATCAAATCCATGTATTGCGCGCTCTTGTACGGATGCTGCATTTGCAGGCAACAGATGGTCTAAATAGATGACAACAACTGAAATATCATCATGGTAGTTCCTTCTCCCTTCTCTAATCCTTTTAAGAGCATTAAAGCTCATCTCATTCTTCTTTGCTGCCTCTTTTAAAGCACGTCTGATAAGTGTTCTTGCAATTCCCTAACATTTTTAAAACAGAGAGAAAGGTGAATTAATGAAAAATTTTAAAACCCACAGAGCATGTGCAGAAGTGGAAAATTAAAAAACACTTACTTCTCTTGGTTTCGTAGTTATAATATCAACCACCTGCTCATTTGTCAAAATTGCCCAAAGCCCATCAGATGCAAAAATTAGGAACCTATCAGTGGGCTGTAAAACCCTTCTTTCCACTGATGGTTGTGCTGTTAGAACAGGTTGATTGGGGGCAGCAGAGAGTTCGTGTGCTCTGACCAGTGACCTATGAAAATAGTCCCCTGGCTGCTTTAAGTATGCATCACCAATTGCTCTAGAAACCTGTCACCATCCACAAGCAAACACAACATAATAAAGGGGTGTGAAATAAGCCATAAATCTAGAGATATGGAATCATACAAGATGGAAGAGTGAAATTATTATACCAGACTGCCAGTGATGTTTATGTGCAAGATTCTGTTACCAGACTGCCAGTGGTAGGTTTATGTGCAAGATTCGGGTCTTTCATAAAAGAATCCTACTATCTCTTTTCCACTTATGAGGATCATTTTAGCCATGAAGTGTCTAGTTACTTAGTGCTAACACTAAAAGAAATGGACATCCAATAGGTAACTGCCATTGTTTTTATCTTTAGCGATACCTAAAATTTTCTAGAAACGTCTCTAAGGATCAAAGAGCAAAAGAGAATGAAAAAACCATGCAAGAGCTAACCTGAATTATGCCTTTAATACGGTATGATCCCCTCTTGAAAACTACAATTTCTGGATCGTCTGGATGTAACGCCTCAACTTCTTCTCTGATCGCATCCACATTTACATTATGATCTGTAGTCAACTGTTCAGGAACCACATTGCCTGATCCATCCAAACAACCAATGACAGCTCGAGAATCACCCGAATTAGCAACATAAAGTGATCCTCTCCATATAATTCCAACGAGACAACAGGAGCCAACTTTAGCAATTCTCGGATCTGTATTATAATTCTGACGTACAAGATTAAGAAATCCTTCTTCAGTTTCAGCAACAGCATTTCTAAGAATATCTTCAGAAAAGGTTCTATTTTCTCGAACAAGCCCTGTTGAATGATACAGAGATGCATTGTAAAAGAAATTACTTTAAAGCACTACAAAAATGTTGCAAGCTGCATATAAGGTTAAGTGAGGTTACAATAAAATACATGTTGACCTCTCCTAAGTTGAAGACTCATTAATGGTGCATTCATGCATAAAACCAGTAACCATTATTTGCAAATTGCAAGATTTATAGTCATGTTATGAAGCAGAAAATGCCAACACACCATTTTTCTGCAAAGAAGTTCAGATATCAACAATCATAATCTTTCATGCCAAAAGAAATTGAGATAGCTTGAATATAAAGAAAATAACTGAAACAACGCAGAAGCTCTCATCCAACAAATTACGACTAAAATTTGCAAATTCTTTGACAGAATCAAATACCAAACACCAAATCAAACACCCAAGAAACAAAAACTGACCCTACTGACTCACATTTCCATTATTTCCAAAATTCATTCAAGATATTCATAATTCACAAAACTCATGCCATTCATACCAAAAGAAAAAACTCAATTGAAAAGAAAAAATGGGTACTGACTGGTCAAATTTCGACAGAGATTATCAGCTATGTAGCGAGACGCGTCTGGACCGCCATGCCCATCATAGATTCCAACCAAGGTAGCTTCCTTTCCAATCTCGACCTGACTGTGGTCCTCAATGAACACATTGGCCTTCATCACCGCGAATGAGAATTCGCCGTAGGCGTGCTTGTTATCTTCGACGTCCGACGTCCAGAGGAGGGAGCGAAGATCGTCATCCTTGCTCAAACCAAGAATTCGACCCATCGGTCTCAAGCAAGAAAGAAAGTTTTGTTCTAACCACTTCGACATCTTTGCTCATTTCCCTTCTGAACAAAACCCTCTTAGAACCAATCACTGAAGACCCAAAGGAAGAGAGTAAACGCCCAGAACAGTGACTCCTCTACAAACCCTCTAAGTTTCTTGGAGAAAAAGAAAGAACGAACTTGTGGGTATTTCTTGAAAACAGGAAAGAAGCTGAGAAACAATGGACTGGAAAAGAATCAAGAAAGTGAAAGATGTAAAGGGAATGGAAATGCAATATTCAGGTGACCCGTGTATTCGCAGAGAGGGAAAAGATTGAAGATTTTGAGAAACAAAGAGAAGAGAGGAAAACGAAGAACTGAAGATGCTATTATGGAGGGTTTGATTCTAAGGGGAAACACAGAGAAGTTGAAGAAATTTGTGGTTTTTATAATGCGCAAGTTGCAGGGGAAGAAGTTGACGGAGGTCGAAGCTTTGTGATTCTGAACCAGCAATGCCGATTTTTTCTCCCTTTTTCTTGGGATGCTGTATTTTTTGGGAAATAAAATGATAAGGACTCTTATTTTCTGATATTGGTTGATAATGTCTCTTACTTTAAAACTTTACCAAATATGGAAACAGCAGGCGATGTGCAATCTATCTTAAAACTATAAATTCAAAAATAAAACAATTATTTTAGGCCTATGTCCTATAGTTTGATAAAAAAATAAAAATATTTTTTGGCAAATTAAATCATAAAGACTCTTCTTTTCTAATATTGATTGACAATGTCTCTACCTTTAAAACTTCACCATATCTGGAAACAAAAAGTGATGCCTAGTCCATATTGGGTAAACTGTAAAACTACAAAGTCATATAGAAAAAAAATTATTTTAATTATTTTAATTTGTATTTTTAGGATATAAGTTATAAATATAATTAATGTTTTTTTTTTATAATTAATTTGTATGAAAAGAATAAGTGTTTACTTTGAATTAATCAATTAATCAACTAAAATCATTTACGTGTCAATGGTGTTAAATAAATGTCAATTTTTATAATTTTCATGTAAATTAATTGCAAAAAAATATATTTGTAATGCCCTTATTAATCTTGCTCTTAAAGTACAAGTTAGACAATCTTAAATTATTTTAGGCCTATGTGCTATAGTTTGGATAGAAAATAAAGATATTCACCAACTTCCTCCTTCACCTCACACACACCTTTGAGCTCGGATTCTTGAAGTGAGATTGATAACTTTGTTATTAAAGTTTAGATTCACAACCTTATCATGAGATTTTATTTTATAGTTGTAGCCATTGTTTTGAAAAGTATTAAAATGGAGCTTATTATTAGTGCACAATGACATTGCATGATCACAATGATAGCTATGACCTTTGACAATAGATTATAGAAAGATAGCAATCGTTTTGTTTGACATAACTTACGAGCTCATTCAATAAATAATCAATATATAATCATGCCAGAATCATGTCCTTTTTTCTTTTTCTTTTTTTCCTTTCATTTTTAGTTACGGCATATTTTTGGGGAACTATGAATGATAAGGACTCCTAGTTGCAAAAGCTTACCCTTGTAGATTACTAATTTCTTTTTGGACAAATATTACTCCATCTGGTCTAGTTTATTTATCAATTTTTTGAATTTTTCATAAAGTATGATTAAATGATTTTATATAGACCATATATGATAATTGAAAATTTTTTTCTTTCAAAAAAATTTTCGATTATTATTGATTTACTCTATATAAAGTCATTAAGTTAATACACACAAAATTAAAGGATTTTTGTTTTTATAGTTGATGATAAATTATATAAGAAGAAATAAGCATTTTTTTTTTCATAAATTCTTTGTCATCTGACTCAAAATTCAAATTTAAAATTTTTAATTTAAAATCTCAAACTCTTAATTAATTAAACTACTACCTTTAAGTCCATAAAATTAAAGAATTAGGATAATTTAAAAAATACCTTATGAAGTATTCTACACTATGCCCTCAACTTTTTTTCAACCAAAACTACCCTCAACCAATTTCGTTAATTTTAATATGAGTGAGATACACATAATTATTACATAAATTACTTGGCCAATTCATTTCCAAAGAAAAAGATTGAAATGAAAGTGTGGAAGCCAAGGCGTTAATTAAGGACACTAGCTTTTTCTCATTACGCAATAGGGAATTTTTTTTTTTTTTTTATTGGTGACAAATAAGGATGTTATCTAGTGTTGAGACATCCTTAGATTACTCAATTTAGAGCTTAAAGAGAAGTGTCATTTCAAAGGATTAGTTGATTTTGTTAAATATAAGTTATGATCATATAGCACTCATGCTTTCTAATTGAGTTCGCACTCAGCAAAAACTGCTTGTTGCCAAACATGGAGCTGAAGACAAAGAAGAATTACAAAAGGAAACTCCCAGCTTTCTTAGTAGCTGATCGTCACTCCAATTATTCAGAGTACTTGTTACAGAGTATACCAAAAGAATGAATACCTAATATGAGAGAACAAAGCCTCAATATTTGATGCACGCTCTAGCTTACTTTGAAAGGGTATAAAAGCAAATTGAAAACCCGGGATATCAACATTCATCTGTCACAAAAAAGGCTTGCAGATCTCAACAGATCATGTCTAGTGACTAGTATTACATCGGATGGCAGACCTTTACTTCACCAAATCCACGTACTGAAAGCTCTGGTACAGATGCCCCCTTTTCAAGCAAGTCATGGTCTACAAAGATGACAACAACTGTGATATCATCATGGAAGTTCCTCCTTGTTGCATCTGGAACCCTCAGTAGCTCATCAAAGTTCATCTGCCTCTTCTTTGCGGCCTCTTTTAGAGCTCTTTTGATAAGTTTTCTTGCAATTCCCTAACATTTTTTAAACAGATCAGGAAAGGTGAAACAACAACAAAAGGTGAAAATGGCAAAGAGTTGGCACTGAGATGAAAGAAAAGCACTTACTGCTCGCTGATGTTTATTGACAATATCGACAGCCTGCTGGTTTGTCAAATTTTCCCAAAGTCCATCAGATGCAAAAATGACAAACCCATCACTGGGTTGTAAGACCCTTCTATGCAATGATGGTTCTGGAGTTAGAAGAGGCCGCTGGAATGGCTCAGGGAGAGGGAGGTAGTATCGTCTGAATCTAGGATCAGCATTATACTCTGGCTCCTTCATGTATGCATCACCAATAGTTCTAGATGCCTTATACCATCCATGGGCAAACACAAAGTAAGAAACTTCAACATTTTTCATTCTAACAAATGCAAGTGATAGCTGAATCAATGTCAAAACCATAGATGTGGAGAGATATCATACACAAGAATGCAAAATGAAATTATAATTCAAGATTTAGAGTCTTTCTCAAAAAGAAGAAAATATATCTTTCTAATTTTAAGGATAGCTTTGGCCATGAAGTATGAATGTCCTGCAGACCACCCAGAGTAGATCTATATATATGCCATAAATAACCTAAAATTCATTTAGACTAATTTCTATATATCTACACTACGTAACTGGCTGCTCTTATTTATCAATCTTGGTATTCAAGCATGATATAAGAGGAATTCTAAACTTGCAAACTTGCAAAGAAAGAAAAGTAAAATAATGCAAATGGTATCTTCTACAATCTATGCTGCTTTAACACTGATGCCTTAACCAGTAATGTCACATGAAATGAGGAAATCGT
>BPVZ01000070.1:698458-711594 GCA_020521535.1 Rubroshorea leprosula | reverse complement strand
ATTCAATTAACTTATCCAGAAAATTCCAGAATTCATCCAAGAAACAACTAATTCCATAGAAAAGATTCATGGTCATACCAAAAGAAAATCGTCTCCAAGAATCTCCAATCCATAAAACACAAGATTGATACCAAAACAAAGAGCTATAAATTGAAAAGAAAAGACAATGGCACTGACTGATGAAATTCCGGAAGAGTCGCCTAGATATGTAGCGAGACGCGTCTGGACCACCATGCCCATCATAGACTCCAACAAAGGTAGCCTCCCTTCCAGTCTCGACCTGGCTGTGATCCTCGATAACCTCATTGCCTTTAATCACTGCGAATGAGAATTCGCCATAGGGGTGCTTTTCGAGGTCTCTGCTCCAGAATAGCGGAGAATGGAGCGAGGAATCATCAGGATCATCATCATCACTAACATCATCCTTGCTCGTACCCAAAATTCTACCCACCAGTTCCCAGCAAGAAAGAACCATCTGTGCTCTCAGCCAAGGATGCATCTTTGCTTATTTCCCTTGTGAAAAAAAAAACCCTTTTGGATCAAACAACTGAAGACCAACAAGAACAGAGTAAAACCCCAGCTCATAGACTAAACCCCCACCAAATCTCTTGAAGAAAACAAAGAAAGAAATTGTGGGTTTTTCTTGGACACAGAAAACGAACCAAGGAAACAGTGGGTTTCAAAAGAACCAAGAAAGCGAAAGAACGAAAGGTTTGTGCCTTTCAGAAGAAGTGATGGAGGTTTATATATGAAAACAGAGGGAAGATAAGAAATTGTTACCGAAGCAATTCTTTTTCTTTACTTTTTCCATTTTTGGAAAGGAAAAGTGTTATAGGGTTGGATTGGACAATACTAATAATGGGAAAAGAATTTTTAATATTGAGATTTTTTATCAAATAATTATTATTTTATAATTTGGAATAATACATATAGTAAACAACATTCTTTTTAAAAAAAATATGTGGATAATAACTTAAAGAATGTTATTTTACATTTTACTATATTTAGATGATATTTTTTTAATAATTAATAGAGAATGAGCTCTCAATATTAAAAGATAATTTATTTTTTCAATAATTACAAAAAAAAAAAATGATTTAGACTGACTACAATTAACTTTGTTGCAATTATAAAGATTTACCAGTTTTAGAATATAATTCTTTTAGTAGTTTACTTAATTAAAGAAAAAAATGTCATTTTCAAAGGGTAGTTGATTCTGTTAAAGTTCAGCTATGCTCACGTAGGACTCATGCTTTTTTATGGATAATAGTTGTAACATCCTTAGATTATTTCAAATTATTCAAACACACACCCATATATTTTGTTTGATTTAATTAAGTTATAGACTTTTTAATTTGTGTCGATCTAAGTTCAGCTTGTTCTAGCTATGTTTTGCAGTTATTGGTTTACAAATTAAGTAATTTCGGAGTATTCTTATATAGAGAAAAATTATACCATTTGAAATTAAAAATTCTTTTTAAAAACAACATATGAGAATTTTTTTTTCAAATTTTCTTATATAAAAGTATTGCCTAAAATTATGTGAAAAATCAAAAGAAAAAAAAAAAAGTAGGAAAACTAATTTTCAACCTGAGTAGAACTATTAATAAATAGAATCGTTTATGAGTAACTAGTAAATTACTTGAGTTAAATTCAACTTGAACTCGATTCATTTAGTAAATGTGTTGAGTTCAAGCATAATGTATCAAGCTTAATGAAGAAACGAGTTTGAGTTTTTATGATTACCTATGGATTACTCATGAGTATTTGGTTTAGAATTAAAAATTATATTACACATTTATTTATTGAATTTAAATATATGATAACTTTAAAATTTAATAATGTTAAAAAGGGAATTTAGATAAATTATATAAAAATATTCAAATAGAGTTTAATTATGATTGTTTTTTTTTATTGTTCGACTTAATATATTTAAGCTTTTTGTACTATAATATTTTTAAAAAGTGTAAAAAATTTATAGTTAAATAATTAGTTATTAAAATACTTTGAAATTACATAGAGTTAAAGTATTTATATCAATTCAAGCTCACAAACAAACTCAAACTCACTCGAATAATTGTGAACTTGAGCACAAATTCAACTATTTTAATCTCCACAAATACTTGAACTCAAGCTTGAATTTTTAAAGTAAGTTTGAGCATGAGTAATTAGGTATTCAACTTGACTAGTTAATAACTTTAAATAAGATTAAAGATGGTGAGATGTTTCTCTATTGAAATATGAAATTTTATGTATAAATATAATAAATTATCTTTTAGAAGCTAGTGACGTTGCCCTTAAATCTTTAACTATGGCTCCAACGGATAGGAAACATTCTTCATCAGACCTAGCTAGCCTGATTGCATGCAGGCAATCTGATTCCAGCATCACCTCCTGATAGCAAGTTATCTTCGCAATTGCAGACCAACTATTAAAGCTCAGTTGGGACTTTTCCGCAAGAAGAACCGAACTATAAAATGTTAGTCTTGTATCCTTTTTAACTCCTCTTGTAAATTGCGAGTTTTATGATAGATATATTTCCAAACTTGTTGAAACTCCAGTCATTTAGCATAGATCCATATTTACCAATTAATCCAATTTATCACCTTGTCCATCTATTATATCCCTCAGCATCTGTCCTCCCTTGACGAATGATTTCCTCACAGTCCTCTTTTAGCTGGTAATTCTCAAATCGAGGGGATTTTGTTCTTCTCACTTCGGTCGTTCCCCTCCTAGTTATAGCTTTAACTAGTATAAAGTGGTCTAATCTCACAACTGGTACATGATGGGAGATAGCTCTTGGAAACAATTCCCACCACTTCCTAGTCATTAAAGTCCTGTGAAGTCTCTCTCTTAGTATCTTCCCTATTAGATTTTGCGATGAAGTAAACGGTAGCCCCTTAAATTTCAGTTCTGCTAACTCACGGTTGTCTCCACAGAAGCTTCCATTTTGTTTGAGAGGTCTAGGGTCTCCTCCTTCTCTCTCTGACTGGTTAAGAATCTCATTGAAATCGACTAGGCAACGCACAGAAGAGTAGATGCACTCTTTAAGGATTTTAGAGGTGCCCAGGATTCACTGCGGTGGCTGGTGTCTGGATGCTCATAAAATCCAGTTAGGCCACCGCTTTTGCTAATGGTATCAACTGCGAAATAGTGATAAAATCCCAAACTCAATCTAAAAATCCTCTTAATCTCCGTTGAATTGCGCTTTGTTTCCGAGGGAAAGATGATCTGAGGTTTCTGCTGTTTTATACGTTTCTTGAGTATTGCAAGCGTTGAGACATCCCTAATCCTCGACAGTTCCATGCCAAGATACTGATTTCAGACATGATGACTTTTAAAAGGTTGTGACACATAAAATAGTTTTATTGAGGCATTAATCAAAGGGTGTCCACCAATTTGACTTTTTTCCTTCTGATCTACACTTCTCTTCAACTTATCAAAAGCATGTAGTTGACAATAAATACTAACTGACATTCTTTTCACCATTTTAAAGCTCTTCATACAACTAATTCCAAATCCTGAAACTTGAAAGAAAGAGAAGAATTACTTAATTACCTCCATCTTCTGCGTCAGCTTTCTAGCATTATCTGCTGATATGACAATGTTCCTTGCAGAAGGGTTAAAGAATCCTTCTTCTACGCCTTTTCGTCAAACAACCCCAGCAAGAAATAACATAATATCCATCAATATTAAACAGCCCCACGAGCCCCACTTGAGCTAGCAACTCAAATGCGATGGGAAAAAAACAGAGGAAAAGATCAAGTTCTTTGCCCTTCCTATTGTGTATGCATCCTGCCTTTGAGGTGTTCTAAAATTAATCCAAAATAGAGAACACAGCTAAGCATTGAGGGGCCAGGCCATCCCTCTATCAATCAGTGAAGTGCAATTTGTGTAGGGCTTTATGAACAAAGAGTCAAAATTTTTGTGAATTCTATTGTCTAGAAAATGCAGGCTTTTAACTTGGACTGTCTAATTTTAATACCGATTTGAGCATGAAAACCCTAAAGTACCCTTAATGATTATTGTTTCTTGCAAAATCATTAAAAATACTGTGTTTTGATGCCCAAACTGAATTTTTCAGTTCATACTCAAAAGTAGTTTTCTATATTGTTTTTATATTTATTTTGGACCCATTTACAGACGAATATTTAATTGATGTGTATCAGCATTTCACACATTCAAGAAAATGATCAGGTCCCAAGTATGGACCTAAAAATGGGTGTTGAGTCAGTTTCATGGCCAATTGGCCATATCCATCAGAAACTAGATTGCTGTCAATCTCAAAATTAATCTCAAAGAGCACATTAAATAGGATGGTTTAAGCCCATGATTAATATATAGGAAAAATTAATTATGTGGGAAGAAAAGGATTTGATATCTGTGATTTCCAGATCCAACACTCTTAACAGTTCATATATCTTCTAGTCTAGAACCATTCAAAGAAGAAAAGGGAAGATCAAATATAATCTACTTAGTCTATCTTCATCATCTTACCTTGTTCTGTCTTTTTTCTTTTCATTTTCTCTGTTTCATTGGTTGAACCACCTACATATATCATATATTGAACAAGCTTAGTTTAATTATAGCCTTGTTTTTGCTTATATGGTGTTTAATAAAACTCTTTCTGAAAAAAATATTCAGTTAAAAAGGTCTAGCTCAACAGGATAGGGAAGATTATCTCAAGAAATTTAATAAACAAATATGCATAGAAAATATCCGAATCATTGCGTTAGGGAAAGCAACATTAGCGTTTCTCATATATTAAATATAACAACTCTAAATGCACTTGAGGTCATATTAGAAGTCATATTCATTGCTTCAATTATGAGTACTGTTGCTGTAACAAAGCAAGGTTAATTTCATCATATGTCAACTGCTGCCAGCACAACCGTGGTATCAATGGCAATCTTCCAGATGGTTGGCTCATTCCGTCTACAAAAGATTCCGTTTCCATGACCACTATCATGCTCATGCCCTTCCATGAGGCTAATGACCATTAATCTGTGCATTACAGAAAGTGAATATGAGATAAGATACACGTCAAGGATAGTAAAATTTATGTTAGTAAACACTTCTATAGAGTGGAAAGCAGTGTTGAAGGCTCTCCTTTTGTGTTAAGCAAGCTTCTGCATATGTTCTGCTTGGACACAACTCTAAAACTGAGGCTGTTGATAAAAAATAAAAAAAATAAAAAAACCTCTAAAACTGAGATCAAAGTGTTTGTTCAACAAATAAATGTTACTTGTTAAGACCTCTAAGAGAGATTATCTAACATTTTAGGCTTTGGCTAATTAAAGCAACTTAAGTCCTCAGAAAAATGAAAACCAATCACAATCACTAGACATCAAATGGTCACAAAGAGCTACTAACTATTAATCTGTTTTTGTATTACAGAAAGTGAAAATGAGATAAGATACACCTTTAGGACAGTAAAATTTATATTAGTAAACACTTCTATATAGCAGAAAGCAGTGTTGAAGGTTCTCCTTTTGTGCCAAGCAAGCTTCTGCATATATTCTCCACTGCAATTTATTCATGCAGCTTTAAAGTACAATCCATACAACACATTCGTTTGGCACTCTACTTGAATTATAATCCACACACACAAAAAATAAAAAGAAAAAATAAATTAGAGAAAAGTAGGAAAAAGAAATGCACAATGAAATGCTAGCAGTGATATCATATACATATTTATCTTCCCTGGATCCTTCTAATCCTATTCAATCTTTCGGACCCCTTTATTCTCCTTGTTTGGTTTTTTCTCAAGGATATGGAGAGAGAGGCTGAAAGAGCTGAAATCCAATTTCCATTTCATTTTACTGGTATTTGTACATTACAGAGAATTTAAATTTGAAATTCAAAAGTTCCTTAATCTAAGCATTCTTTATGCTTAAGCCAAGGAGCACTTTTAGAATAACATTTTGTCATAAAAAAGTACATATCAGATCACATGTCTCCAACTTGAAATATAACTAAAAAGTACACAAAAGACTAGGCTAGTTTCAGTTTAACTAAACTGAACTTGTGCAGCTTGATGGCACTAACATACTGCTACTTCCACCAAAACTGCTTCATGCAAACTTCATCACTCCTCCTTGACATCAAGGCTGCGCATTCCAAGTTGTTCCCTTAATAGCTCGAACCTGGACTTCTGCAACCCCTTCGTAAAAATATCTGCTATCTGCTTCTCTGAACTGCAGTGAATGAACTGAACTTCATTATCATGCTCAACTTCTCTAATGGAGTGATACGTCAACTTGATATGTCTGGTTCTTCAATGAAATATAGGATTTTTCACAATGGCAATGGTGCATTTGTTATCACAAAGGATCACAGTAGATTTCTTTTGAGCATGCTTCAAGTCACGCATCACCTTTCTTATCCAAATTGCCAGATTTGCTGCATCAGCGGCAACAATATACTCAAATTCAGCAGTTGACTCTGCAGCTGCATCTTGTTTTCTTGAGCACCAGCTGATCTTTCTTGAACCAATGGAAAAACAACAACCAGAGGTGCTTTCCATGTCATCTTCAAACCCTACCTAGTCACTATCAGTAGAACCAAGCAGCTTCATCTCATCTGATCTTGAATACATCACCCCAAAGCCAATAGTTCCTTTCACATATCTAAGAACACATTTGGCTCCTTTCAAGTGAATTTCACTTGATGACTGCATGAATCAAGCTAGAAGACTCACAGCATGCATAATGTTAGGTTTGGAAGCTGAAAAGTATAGGAGGTTGCCAATTACGCTTCTATAAATTCTGCCTTCAACTTTGGCTGAATCATCTTCATTTTGAATTTTTCTCCTGGAACCAGTGAAATATTAACAGCTTTGCAACTCTTCATAGCAAACTCCTCCTGCATTGTAACTCTGCAGACATTCAATCCTGTAGCTTCTAAATAATTTGCAGGTTCTTCAATGACCAGATTACACCTTTCATAGATATCAGTTAGTGTTCTGGTCCCTCTAGTAGCAAAATTATCATTAGATTGATTGTTGTTCTCTTGCTCAACTAATGATGATCTTGTAGCTTCTACATAATTTGCAGGTTCTTCAATTATGCAAAATCATTCTATAGTAAATGATGAATCAGCATTTGATTTTGAGAATGCTTCGCTTCAGATCAGCCAGTAGTGACATCATATAGATATTTATCTTCCCTGGATCCTTCTAATCCTATTCAATCTTTCGGATCCCTTTATTCTCCTTGTTTGGTTTTTTTTTCAGGGAATTGGGGGGGGGGTTTGAAGGGGTTGAATTCCATTTTTTTTTTCTTTTTCTTGTTTTTTTTCCTTTCCGGGAATTTTAATTTTGAATTTCAAAGTTTTTTTATTTTAGGCTTTCCTTTTGTTTAGGCCAGGGGGCCTTTTTCCATTAACTTTTTTTCTTCAAAAGTCCCTTTTCGGTTCCCTTTGTTCCACTTGAAATATAACTTAAAAGTACACAAAAGACTAGGCTAGTTTCAATTTAACTAAATTGAACTTGTGCAGCTTGATGGCACTAACATACTGCTACTTCCACCAAAACTGCTTCCTGCAACCTTCATCACTCCTCTTGATAGCCTGATTCTGTAAGTCCTCATCAACCATTCATGTGTTTTTGCAAAAACAATGTTTCCAATCACCACACCAACAAGGAATCCACATCCATAACCCAACACCACTACTTTCCAACCAAATTTAGTTAGCAATCCAGAGTCTTCATTTCCTTTAGGGGTTGAAGATGGTGAAGGCAAGGCCTTCAAGTCGTTACATTTTCTTGAAAGTGGGAATCCACATAGCCCTGAATTCCCATCAAATGAGGTGTTTTCAAATGTGTCAAATTGCTGGCCCTTCGGGATACGTCCTGTCAAATGGTTGTGAGACACATTGAAGACTTCAAGGAAATTGAGCTGCGTCAGCTGTGTAGGAATGCTTCCTATGAGCTTGTTTTGAGAAAGGTCCAGAGCTTCAAGATTTGTGAGATTTCCCAAGGTTGGTGGGATTGGACCAACAAGGATGTTGTTGGAAAGATTAAGCAGTTGAAGTCCCTTTAACCTCCCTACTATTTGTGGAATCTCTCCCTTGAATTTGTTGCAAGAAAGATCAACTCCTGAGAAAACCTCTAGTACCTTTGCATATTCCAATCTCAAGCCTTTGTTTGTTATTGTCATTGAGTAAGGATACTGCAAAGGCAAATAGACGCCATTCACCGAAAGATTGTCATATGTATACCAATATGCTTTGTTCTCCTTATCAGGGTCTACCATGGCATTCCACCTCTTGAAGTATTCTGTTGGGAGAAGACCAGAAAATTCATTATGAGAAAGGTCAACTACCTGAAGACTAGGAAACAGGGAATTCGACTCTAGAACATTGATTGACCCATAGAGTCCATTGGAATGTAAAATGAGAATCTTCAATTTTGGAAGAGTTCCTAACCAAAAAGGGAAGGTGTCTTTGATATGATTGTCACCAAGATCAAGAAACTCTAGCATCTTGCAATTAGTTAGCAATCTTGGTAGCTTCCCTTGCAAATTATTCTGGCTGAGTTTAATAACCCTTAGATCGTTTTCAACTGCCCATGTTGTAGGAATTGGACCTTCAAAGTTGTTATCTTGCAAATTCAAAACAAACAAAGACTTACTAAAGCTGCTGATACATTGTGGTGGGATTGTTCCATTTATACTATTGTGAGACAAATCAAGAATTTGGAGAGAGGTACAATTGCAAAATTCAAGTGGGATTCCTCCACTGAATTTATTTTTAGAAACTAAAAAGAAAATGATGGAGAACGGCGGGATTGGTAGTGAAGCTTCAAGCATGTTAGAACTAAGATCTAAATAGTAAAGACTAGATGACGAAAGGGAAATTGGAAAATTTTCAAAGTTTGTCAAGGAGTTATAAGAAAGGTCCAAATACCATAAACTTTTACTTAGTTTCCATATCCATTTGGGTATCTGGCCATGGATGTCATTGAACGAAAGGCTAAGGAATTGTAGTTGGTCCTGGTCTTGCAAGAAGTTGGGAAACTCTTTTAGATTACAGGAACCAAGTCCTAGTTGTTCCAACTTTGCAAGAGTGGTGTTGGTGCTGTTCCTAGTTTTGATTAGCAATGATAATTTGTTTAAGGAAAAGGTCAAATGTCTCAAGTATTTGAGGTCAAGAAATGGGTTGATCTCCACTGTACCAGTGAAGTTATTCCCCTCAAATCCTAAGGTCTCAATGTTCTTGAGCTTGGAAATGGAGCTTGGAAGAGATCCTTGTAACATGTTAGACGCGACATTCAAAAATGTTAACTGACTCATGTTCGTAATCCAAGATGGAAAATGACCAGATATTTGGTTGAAAGCAAGGCCTAGACATTGGAGATGAGTAAACCTAGCAAAAAAAGAAGGGATCTCAGGAAATGTGAACTGATTCAAACCAAGATATATGGAAGTCAATTGTGTTAGGTTCGATAAGAAAGGAACATCTTTACCCTGGAAAAAGTTATTTTTAAGGGACAAGAAGTGGAGCTTGGTAATATTACCCAGTGAAGATGGTAATAAACCGAAGAACTTGCAATCACTTGCATCCAAATGCTCCAAAGAGCCAAGCATTCCAATTGAGGCTGGTAGCTTACCAGAAAAACTTGTGAAGGAAACTCGAAGGTCTGTAAGCTGGCTATGAAAGTGAAACTCAGGCAAATTACCTATAAGACCTGGGTTGTAATGCACAATAAGGGCTTGAAGTTTTGGTAGCTGGAAAATTGCACTTGGGAACTCTCCGAATAAGCCACAATGACCAAGAAAAATGGACTTCAACGAGGACATATTTGCCAAGATATTGGGAATTCTAGAATTTATTTTAACAGAAGAAAGATGAAGGTATTCCAAGCTTTTCAAATTTTCTATTAGACTTCTCAGGTTTGGCCTTTCCAATTCCAACAATCCTTCGTATTGAGGGTCATAACTGGAAGACAAGTCAAGGGTGGATAAACCAGCAAGTTTTGAAAGTTCAGATGATATTTGTCCAGAAAAGAAGGAATTAGAGAGATTGAGATAAGTTAAATTTGTAAGATTTGCCAAAGCAGATGGAATCATAGAATAATTGAAGTCATTGAAGGCGAGATTAAGGTGTTGGAGGTGAGTGAGTTGGAAGAGGCTACTATTGGAGTTAATGGAACCTAAAAGGCAACTACTACTGAGATCAAGGCCTATAACATGACCAGTATCTTGGTCACACCATACGCCTTCCCAAGAGCAGCAATCCATCCCTTGAGATTTCCAGAGATTGACTTTAGGATAAGCAAAGGGATCATAAGAAGAAGCAAGCTTGTAAATGACAAAGCTTTCCTTGAATTGTAGCAAAGCAAGGCGATCTTCCCTACGACACAGTAGATGTTGGAAAGAAGGTCGAACTAAAAAGGCTAGCAAGATTATAAAAAAGAAGCGAGCAAAAGAGAACACCATAGTTTCTTTGTGTATAGATTTTTGTACTCTAAGAGATGCAGGAAAATCACGCATGGTGTGAAGAGCTTTTATAGAGGATTTTCAGTCGAAATGGAAGAGGCAAGAGGCAAGAGTAGAGAAGTTTAACTAGTTGACGTATCCATTCCACCCATATTGCCAATCTAGCTGGCCACTGTGACGTGAAATTAATCGTCTTAAGAAACAAGCCTGAAGTGGGGGACGGGCAGAAGACTTTTGCACAGTCAAAGTATACATTTCTTAACTCACAAAGAAAAAAAAAAGTACACGTTTCTTAGCTTATTCACCCACAATTATGGACGAAAAAGAGTATATTTACTCTTTTATTGTCAGTAATTTTTGAAATAAATTTTTATATTTTTTAAAGGTAAATACTCCGTTATACTTTTAGGGTAAATGAAATCAATTTTTATACATTTTAGTTGAAAAAAATTAATCAAAGTTTAACATATGATATAATCATTCATTATCATTCCGTCTTTCTCTCATTTAATACCTTTGAACTCTCACTAATTGGACTATATTGGGCACATAATGACATTTTTTTTTTCTTATCAAGCTTGTTACAAAAAAAGACTTAATCAATCTCATTTAACTACATGTAAAGATAATGTCATGTCATTAGAAAAATAAGTTTAAAATTGTCAAATTAGAAATAGCTTAATGGGTATTTAAGGAGAAAAGAAAGAACTAATTTTATTGGTTAATGTTTGATTTCGTTATTAGTTAAATTTTGAGTAATTTATTTCAATAAAAATATAAGAGAACTAATTTTATTCAACTTAAAAATATGAGGGAAAATTTATTTCAAGAAAAAAAATAAAAATTAATTTCAATAAGAAAAATTATTAGTACATAGTTTAACATATTTTTCGATACTTATTTTAATTCAACTATTAAAATATAATATAAATATAATTAAATCAATCAGTTTCTAATCCTGTATGTATGGTTATATTTTTAAATTTATTTATCTTTATTTTAGATTAAAAAATAATAATTTTTTAATAAATATATTATATAATATATTAAACTAAAATATAAATCAATTAATATCTTTCAATAATTCTTAAAAATAAAGGGATAAATATACCATTTTCGTCCAAATTACGTTTTCCTGCATCTTAGTCTGAGGAGACAGCCTTCGATGTGGGATACCTGCTTCCAAGTCATTGGTCGAAGAAATTTATTTCTTAGGTCAGGTTGTCCTTCAACGAATTATGCTTTAAATCTTATTGGGAAGAGGTTGTGTTTAGTCACATCTTCTATGAGCGGGGCCTAATTAAACCATTAAATTGGATGAAAAAGCAAGCAAACTTGCAGAGCCTAAACCATTAAACTGGTTGAAAAAGCATGCAGACTTCGTTGAAAAAACAAGCAGGCTTACAGAGCCTAAAGGCCCTAAACTATTAATTTGGTTGAAAAAGCATGCAGACTTCGTTGAAAAAACAAGCAGGCTTACAGAGAATAACTCCTAAAAAATAAAGAGATAAATGTACCACTTTCGGCCAAATTACGTTTTCATGCATCTTAGTCTGAGGAGACAGCCTTCGACGTGGGATACCTGCTACCGAGTTAATGGTCAAAGAAATTTATTGCTTAGGTCAGGTTGTCCTTCAACGAATTATGTTCTAAATCTTATTGGGAAAAGGCTGTGTTTTGTTACATTTTCTATGAGCAGGGCCTAAACCATTGAATTGGCTGCAAAGGGTGACAGATTCTGTTGAAAAAGCAAGCAGACTTGGTTGAAAAAGCAAGCAGACTTGCAGAATTTCCCCTCCTGTGGAATAATGGGGTAGAGATATGGCCCACTATAAGGTCATTAAAAATTATAAAATATTTTTTTATTAAAAAAATATATTATATAAAACAGAGTAAAGAGATCCTCTAACCCCATTTACAAGGGCGTGCAAGTATTAAAACATTATACATATAAACAGCTCTCCCAACACCTTTTCAAAAGCCTGAAACAATTTAAACATTTTGCAAGTATTAAAAATGATAAAATATTATTTTTAAAAATATTAATTTTATTTAATTTAATTAATAAAAATAATTATATAATTATTAATTATTAATGAATAAAACAGTTAATATTTATTAATTAATAAATTAAAAATTAATTAATAAATTGATATTTCTAAATATTATAAAAGATTATAAAAATTAGGTTGGAATCCTAACTATATGGATAAAGAATTACCTTTTCACTAATAATTTAAATAATTATTTAGAGAAAAAATTGATATATTTTCAGTTCAACACACTTTCCTACACTTATTAATTCAATTATTAATATTTACAGTTAAAAATTTTTCTCCTTAAATTTAAATTTAAGAATAATAATTTTTAAAAGAACATGCTATAAATTTATTAAATTAAAAGGTATATTACTCATTGTCTAATTATTTTATAAACCTTCCTTAATTTATCATGGAAAACTTAAAAGATATTCTTATTTAAATCTTTATAACTTTTAGATTTCTTTATATTTAACCCCTTAATATTATTAAACTTTGCGCTATTCTCATTACAGGAATCATTTTTAAATAGGAAGAAAGTATTAGGATTTCATGGTTTTGCAAAAAAATCTTCTCTCTCAATCATGGTGCACGTTTTTGAAATGGGTTAGGATTAGAAGAAAATATTAGGATCTAGTTAATGGCTTTGCCAAAAAAT
>BPVZ01000070.1:662172-673449 GCA_020521535.1 Rubroshorea leprosula | reverse complement strand
GACTTTTTTTGATGACATGTCATCTTCCTCTCTCGTCTTCACTAAAAGATGCTGATTTGGACTTTTTTTGATCACATGTCATCTTCCTCTCTTGTCTTCACTCTCTGCAAAATCAATCTACCTCATATCTTCTTATTCTCTAAATGCTCTCTCATCTCCACTCTATCTACAGAATCGATCTTAACCCATTTTTTCTTCTTCTCTGAAAGCTCTCTCATCTCCACTCCATCTACAAAACAGATCTTAACCCATTTTTTCTTTTTCTCTTTTCTTAGGAGAACTTGAGAAATTTGAAATTCTCTGTCATTGAATCCAACTACTGGATTTCATTGAAACCTCAAACCTAGCAGATCTTCTCAAATCAAATTAACCTTGCAATAAACAATATCAATCAAACTCTAATCAAATTCTAACAAAAATACAATCAAACTCTAATCAAATTTCAACAAAAATGCAATCAAAGTGAAAATTAACTCCCAAAATTATTAACAACTGGGAATGAAAATCGAAAGAAGAATGAAAAAACATGAACCTAGCGTTGAAACAGCAAGGCTAGTTCGCGTGACTAGCAAGGCTAGGTCTCGTTGAAACCCAGGTCTCGTCGAACCCAACAAGGCTGGGTTTCAACTGAACCTAGCAGCTGGATTCAACGAGACCCAGCCATTGGAATCCAGCCTATTTCCATTGACCCATGATAGGAAAGAAAGAAAGAGAAAGAAAGAAGGGGAAGAAGAGGGATTGGGGGCATGAAGATAATAAAGTAATTTTATTTGTTTTTAATTAAAATATAAATATTAATCTACATGGCATTTTTATTTATATAACATAATTATAATATATATTATAGTCACATCAGCAAAAAAATTAAAAGACATTGCCACATGAAATTATTTAACTACCACATCATACTTAACTGACGGAGGGACCAAAACTGTGCAATTTTTAGAGTTGAAGGATAAAAAAAATGTAAAAAATTATTGAGGGACCAAAAATGTACATTTCATAAAGTTGAGGGACTAAATTTAGCATTTAACCTTTTTTAAAATAATTTTTTACATTTTACATTTTTCCTTTAGCATGTATTTTTTAAAATAATATTTAAATATATAAAATATGAATTGAGTAATATAATAATGGTGTAATTTTTGAAAAAAATTCTGTTTTATTGTATGTATTAAGTATTTAATTTGAGAGTTAAATATATAAAAAAATAAATTTATATAAAATAACATTAAATATGATAATGTGATATTAAAGTGAATGTTTATGTTATTCTCTATTGTACATACTCTTACTACTTATAAGGTGGATCTAAAACCCCTCTCAAATACATAAAAACCTTCCTTTTTTTTATTGGTAAATAAAATATACATTCCCTTCTAAGTATACATTTTTTATAACCTAAAGGGAATAACTCAATTAAGTTTAACACTCAAATTTAAAAATTTCTTATATTTGAATATTAAATCAAGTGGATAATAATTTGAGAAAAAAAGAGTCTAATCTTTCTCATATAATCCATAATCAATGACTAAAATATCTCTTAGGCCTCTTTACCCAAATTTCCGGATGAAAGAATGGAAAGAAATTGTGAGTTTTTCTTGAACATAGAAAGCAAATTTAGGAAACAATGTGTTAATAGGAGACTAAAGAAAAGAAATAAGTATTGTATAATTTAAATTATATTGAATTTTATAAAGCTAATCATTTGATAAATAAAAGTAGGCTCTATAAGATTAGAATTTTTCCACATCTAACAATTATTATTTTATAATTTAATATAATTCAGATTTAAAAGTGAGGAAGTAAAAAAAGAAAAGTGTGATTTTCCAAAGAGTAGTTGAATCAGTTAAATTTCAGTTAACATCATACAAGCACTTGTGCTTTTTTTATGAATAATAGTTGAATAATCCTTAGATTATTTCAAATTATTCAAACACACACCCATATATTTTGTTTAATTCAATTAAGTCATAGACCTTTTAATCTGTATCAATCAAGTTCGATTACCAATTGAGTTGGCAAAAACTGGTTAGATGCCAAACTGTTACTTGATTTACTCCCGCAAGAAATGGAATTGTTTCCTAAAGGGTAGCTAATTGAAATAAAGTTGATAAGATTATGTATATCTTTTTTTGAAGCAATATAAGATTATGTGTATCAATTTCGAAAAACAAGAAGTCACCATATAAACAATCTTCTTATCGCCAAAAAGAACAAATATATATATATATATATATATATATGTATATATCATTTGATTAATTTTAGAAAATGGCAAAGCTCAATGATCTATCGTCAGAAGACCTTGTTATTGAGATATTGTCAAGGCTACCAGTAAACTCTTTGATGCGATTTAAGTGTGCTAGGAAGTCATGGTGTTCTCTTGTCAGAAACCCTCACTTCATGGCCAAAGCACCGTAAAAACCACGTCCGCTCCGCCTCCGATAACCTCTGCGTTCTTGTCAAGCGCTGCTGTCCCAGAACCGATGTAAAAATTCTATCAATCCTTACGTTTGATGATAGGAACAATATGCAAGAAACTCGAATCGATGATTATCTCCTAGACAAGACTGGGAATTTTGAGATTTGGGGCGTTTGTAATGGCATCATATGTTTTGGTGAAGGTGAACTCACCATAGCAAATCCAGCAACAAGAGAGACGAAGATTCTTCCAAAGTCTCGCGTTTGCCTGCGTCCGAATGGTGATGATTACAGAGTACGTCAGTTACGTGCTATTGGATTTGGCTATGACCCTAAAGCTGATGATTATAAGGTTGTTAGGGTGTGGGCTGATGTACCAAACAACAACAAAATTCATCCCTTTCTTCGAAGAGCTGAGGTATACACCTTGAGCACGGATTCTTGGAGAGAAATTGACAATTTCCGTATAGAAGTAGAGATTGATAACGTTGCTATTATGGTATATATTTTATATGTTAAATTTTTGGAAAGGTATTGGAATGGAGCTTATTATTGGATGGGAACAGCTGATGGCCTCGAAAATACTTGGACTGTAATTGTTTTGTTTGACATGACTTATGAGGTCTTCCGATGCATAGTCATGCCACAATCGTGTCAAGGCAAAGTTTGTTTATCCCTCACTGAGTTGAATGGATCACTTGCTCTGGTTCATCCTTTAGGGGCAGGGAATTCATTTGACATTTGGACAATGGATGAATTTGGGGTTAATGGGACTTGGACAAAGCCACTGCGCATTGGACCTCTTCGGGATAAGCCGATGCCTTTCCTATTTGTGAAGAGTGACGAGCTTCTTATGGAGGACAATGGGCAGATGGTATCCTACAACCTCACAACCAAGCAAATCAAGAAATTACCTATATATGGAGTTAAAATACATTTTCGAACTTGGATTTATGAACAGAGCCTAGTTAATTTCAGTTCTCAAGGAAAATTGTCAATTAGTTCATACAATTCAATTTAGGTTATTTGAATTCTATTTTTCTATTCCCGATTTATCTAGTGTTATAGTGTTATTCCTAATTTGTCTGGTGCTATAGTGCTATAGGATATTCTTTTATTTTAATGCAATACTTAGTTTCTTTCATATATATATATATATATATAATTGCAGGAATTATGTCATTTAAAATGAGTTGAATCTGTTAAATTTCAGTTATGATTATAAGGAGCTTATGCTTTCTAGGGATAATAGATGAAACATCCTTGGATTATTTCAAATCGTTCAAGTACACACTCATATTTTCAATTTGATTCTGAAAAGAAACCTCACTGTTTATCATGCAACAAGAAGCCTCACTATTTTATGCAGGGATAGTCGGTTAATGTAAAAAAATAAAAATAAAATCCGAAGAAAACAATACTTGGCGCTCACAAAAATGAAAAAAAGGCTTGCTGAACCAATCTTTGGAAGATGCATGGTTGCCTCATCCCTAACCCAGTCTCTTCAATCGGTGGACTTGTAGTTGGTCTCATTTTGGCAGCTTGTGGATTGGAACTTGAACTTGAACCTGTCCTTTCAAATGGTAGACAAGGAGGGATCTACCAGCTAATTCATTGTTAAACGATGATACTGAAGTTTCATCACTAAATCCACGAACAGCAACTTGTGCTGATTGGTAATCGCCCTCATTTTCCAGCAATTCAGGTTCTATGAAGATGACAACAACTGTGAGATCACCATGGAAATACCTCCTCTCCTGGCCTTTTGGAACATGCATAAGATAATCAAAGCTCCTCTGCCTCTTCTTAGCTGCCTTCATTAAAGCTGTTTTGATAAGTCTGTTTGCAATTTCCTAAAAATTTTTTGAAACAGAGGAAAAGGTAAATCAATGAAAATTGTTTAAAAAAAGGGTAAATGCATAAATGAATAAAAAATACTTACTTTGTGTGGGTATTTATTCACAATACGAACAGCCTGCTCCTTCGTCAAAAATTCCCAAAGCCCATCAGATGGAAAAATGAGAAACTTATCACTGGTTTGCAAAACCCTTGTAAGGGTTGATGGTTCTGCTGTTAGAAGAGGTCGAGGAGAGAGTCGGGGGATAGGGTGCTCCAGTGCCTTCATGTTCGCATGACCATTAGCTCTAGAAACCTTACATCATCGACAGGCAAACACAATATAAGAAAGCTGCAAACTCAAATTTTTGTAGAAGTTCCAATTTATAACTGAATCAATGTCAAACAAGCCATAAATGTGGAGATACAAGCTATAATGCCAGTGACAGGTTTTTGTACAATATTAGGGTCTTGTAAAAGGATTCGAGTTTCTTTTTCCTATTACAAGGATGATTTTAGTTGTGAAATATTTAGCTACTCTGAAATGAAATGTCATAAAAGTTGCCTTGGACACTGCGTGAAGATTTTCTGGACAGGATGTGGAGATTAAAGATTTCAATCTTTTGGTTCCCAAACCTATTATGTTTGAGACTAATGTTGGAAGTGCTCAACATGGAAAGCAGAATAAACAAACTGATATTGAAAAAGAGAACCATAAAAAGATGGATGTACCTTAGAAAAGCTATGTCCCACAATGCCCTAGATTAGAAGCAGTAATATGTGTATGTTTGTGTGCATGTGTGTGCCTTGTGTAACCTAAAATCTATTTAGAATAAACTCAGTTATCTATCCACAAAACTTGCTGCTTTTTTCCAGAATTACAAGATATAATTGCTATTGAGAAGGAATTTGGAGAGGGGAGAGGGTGATGAGAAGAATTTTAACACAAATGAAACAGATTTCACCTTACCAACTGTTTACCCTAATGCCAGTATGTGTGTCTGTGTGTGTGTGTTGTGTTACCTCCACCCAATTCTATGACAATGGTAGGCTCCAAAGTTGAAAACAATTAACACAAATAGATTTCGGTCAGGTGTCTTTAACTCATACCTAACAATTTTCAAAATCATAACTGCATTGTGGGCTATTGTTGCTTGTTTAAAAGGAGTCAACAAAAAATGCAAATCTTTTATCATGTGATGACTAATTCCACACATGCAACAATACTAGTGGATTATAACAGAGACCAAGTGAATCAGTCCAGAGAACAAGAACTAACCTCAAGCCTGCCTTTAATACTCCATGTTCCATATTTCTCGACTAAAATATCTGGATCATCTGGATGTGAGGACTCAACTTCTTTTCTGATCTCCCAAAAATTTACATCGTGATCTATAGTCAACTGCTCAGCAACCAGCTTCCCTGTTCTATCCAAAGAACCTATTACAGCTCGAGAATTCCCCACATTTGCAACATACAGTGTTCCTTTCCATATAACTCCAACCAGACAGCAAGACCCAACTGCTACAATTTCTGGATTTGTAGTATAACTTTGACGTACAAGATTGAGAAATCCGTTTTCAGTTTCAATAACAGCATTTTTAACAATATCTTCAGAAATTGTTCTTCCTTCCTTAGCAAGCCCTGTTGAATGATACACAATATGGGTTCTATAAGAAATTAGTTAAAGCACTTGAAAAACAGCCATTACAAGCAAGATGATGTAAAGAAAACTAATGTTTATGCTCCAATAAAATGCATGTTGA
The DNA here is from genome assembly GCA_020521535.1 of Rubroshorea leprosula. Classification (NCBI taxonomy): domain Eukaryota; kingdom Viridiplantae; phylum Streptophyta; class Magnoliopsida; order Malvales; family Dipterocarpaceae; genus Rubroshorea; species Rubroshorea leprosula. The sequence goes on along the minus strand of BPVZ01000070.1, from coordinate 667,423 downwards.
CATGAAGGCTGGCAAGCAGTGGCTATAAACTAAAGGAAAACAGATGTTAAGCTGATACCACGGAGGCTCCTCTTTTATTACCAGAAGAAAATAATGAAAGGAAAAGAAAGAAAGAAAGGGAGAGAGAGAGGGAAAAAAAAAAAAAAAGAGTGAGAGAGTAAGCTAATCTCAAATTTGTTTGAAAGAAGAAAAAAAAAATTCTCCGTGTTTAAATTTTTACATTAAAAAATGGATTTCCACTTATTTAAAATTTAAATTTTTTTTTAAAATAATAATAAATGAACGAAGACAAAGGCCACAAAGTTTCTATCACAGAAAACAAATTCAGGTAGCAGCAAAAAATACATCCTTGAGGCTAGAAAGAATAAATAGAACTTAAACACAAACTATTCTTAATGGCAAAAAAAATAGCATGAATATAAGGGAAACAAATTATATACATTCATTGAGAAGAACAAAACCACAAGAAACCAAAATGGACCAAAAGACTCTCAGGTCAATCAATTCATCAAGACACATAATTCCCAAGGCAACAGAGATTGAAAAGAAAATTAAAATTTCCTTCAAAAGTGAAGGTAAGAAAAAAAGAAAAAGCAATCCATGGGATTCCTAAAGAAAGAGTTAAATTTGAAATGAAACAAGAACTTACTCGTCAAATTCTTAATGAGATTGTCAGTAATATATAGCGACGTGTCTGGACCACCATGCCCATCATAAACTCCAACAAAGGTTCCCACCCATCCAATCTCAACCAGGCTGTTATCCTCCATATCCTCATTGGCTTGCATCACTGCAAATGAAAGATCGCCATACGTTTGTTTTTCGACATTCTTGCTCCACCAGAAGAGGCTGCTAGGTATTAGGATGCAAAGCTCTTGATTCTGAAGGTATGTTTATTATTCATACAACTTGCACAATATATACAAGTCTCTGCAATTAGAATCCAAATACAAAAAGGAAACTGAATATATAGATTTGATACAGTAGTAATGACAAACTGATTCAGTAAATCTAAGATTTGATTTGCTTTGAATTATTGTCCTTGATATGCCCCCGCAAGACGGAGGTGCCGTTGGCAACACCGATCTTGGATCCAAGAGTGGAGAACCTAGCTGTTGAGAGAGATTTGGTGAGACCATCGGCCAGTTGATCATGAGAGGAGATATGGGAGACATGCAAAAGCCGTTTATCAACCAAGTCTCGCACGAAATGAAGATCAATGGCAATGTGTTTCATGCGAGAGTGCATGACGGTATTCAAGCTCAGGTAGGTAGCACCCACATTATCACAGAAAATGGCAGGGGAAGCCGGAGGAGAAACACCCAATTCTGAGAGCAAGTGACTGATCCAGATCACTTCAGAAGCAGTAGCTGCAAGCGCCCTGTACTCAGCCTCGGTAGAGCTTCTGGCAACTGCTTTTTGTTTGGCAGCACGCCAGGAAATGGGATTGGAACCCAAAAAAACCAAATAGCCAGTGGTGCTAACAAATGAGCTACGATCACCGGCCCAGTCGGCGTCCGAAAAAGCATGGAGAGACAATGATGGTTGAGGGCGGAGCAAAAGCCCATGGAAGCATGTACCCCGCAAATAACGCAACACCCGCTTAGCAGCCTGCCAATGGACAATGGTAGGTTGATGCATGAACTGAGACAGCCAATTGACGGCGAAAGAAAGTTCAGGACGCATCATGGCCAGATATTGCAAGGAGCCCAGAAGCTGCAGATATTCAGACCCATCGGGTAGAGGATTGCCAGAGTGAAGGTGAAGAGTGCATGTAGAGGCGAGAGGGGTGGAGACAGGCTTGGCATCCTGCATGTGAAAACGATGTAAGAGATCAGAAATATACCGATGCTGCGACAGGAACAGACCACCACTGGTGGGAATCGCCTCGACGCCAAGAAAAAAATTGAGGTGGCCCAAATCCTTGATGGAAAACCGATCCCCCATGACACGAACCAGGGAATGAATGGCAGTAGAGTCACTGCTAGTAATGATAATATCATCTACGTACACCAGAAAATAGATCCAAGTAGAGGCTGTGTGATAAATAAAAAGCGAAGTATCTGATCGGGAGTGTGTAAAGCCCTGCGACAAGATGAAGTCCTTAAGCTCTTGAAACCAAGCCCGAGGAGCTTGTTTAAGGCCATAAATGGATTTCCGGAGCCTACATACATGATCAGGAAAATTAGGATCCACAAACCCAGCGGGTTGTTTCATGAATAATTGTTCTTCAAGATGACCATGCAAAAATGCATTATTAACATCCAACTGTCGAATGGCCTAATTCTGACTAACAGCTATGGATAAAATAGTGCGAATAGTAGTGGGTTTAATGATAGGACTAAAGGTATTAAAATAATTAGAACCTGGGCGTTGATGAAAGCCTTTAGCCACAAGGCGAGCTTTATGGCGATCAATGGTACCATTTTTAGTCCTCTTTAAACGAAATACCCACTTGCAACCAATCAAATGCTGTGTAGGGGCAGGTGGAACCAGTTGCCACGTACCTTGCCGAACCAGAGCACTAAATTCATCAGACATGGCCTGTCGCCAACTGGGATCTTTAAGGGCTTGAGTCACACATGTGGGTTCACTAGCCACAATGGGAGAGGTGGTTAAGGCTTGATGTAACACTTTAGGTTTAAAGATATTGTTGAGGGAGTGAGTGGTCATGGGATGGGTCCGGGTAGGATTGTTGAGGATAGGAAGATCGGGCCTTGGTGGAGGAGATGGTTACATGTCACGGTTTATGGAAGATGGGGAGGCGGTATGGGATGAAGTGGCATGAGAGGTTGCCGAAGGAAGGTGAGCTAGGGATGAGGAGTTGGAGGGCCCATGTGCTAAAGTGGGAGAAGATGTGGGGCATGTAGGGTGAAGGACGGACGGTTGAAGGGGAGGAGGAGCATTCGGGATAGCAGGTGTAGAGGGAATAGATGGGGCAGTAGCGACATTGGGCAACGGAGAGGACACTACCTGGACCATCTGCTCATGAGGTGCACCGGGGAGAGAGAACCATGGCATGTCACGGGATGGGTCCAAAAGGGCAGAAACCGGAGGGGAGGATTGGGCAGATTTATTGTGAAAGGGAAAAATATTTTCATGAAATACCACATGCCGAGAATGAAAAATTTTATTGGAGACCAAATCAAGACATTTGTACCCAAGGGTGGTGGTGGAGTACCCCAAAAACAAACGTGGACAAGATCGAAATTGAAGTTTGTGAGAATTATATGGTCGAAGCTAATGATAACACAAACACCCTAATACCCGAAGTTTAAGATAGTTGGGACGAATTTTAAACAATTTTTCAAAGGGTGAAATTTTGGACAAAGAAGAAGATGGGAGTCGGTTGATGAGATAAACCGAGGTTTGGAAGGCATGGGACCAGAACTTAATAGGGAGTGAGCTGGAGTGGAGAAGTGTGAGACCAATCTCAATTATGTGTCGGTTCCGACGCTCACTGATACCATTAAGTTCTGGTGTATATGGAGGAGTTATAAAATGAGAAATACCGTGTTGAGCTAAAAATGAACGAAGAGCAATATATTCGCCCTCGCCATCAGAATGAAAATTTTTAATTTTTCGTCCAATCTGAGTTTCAACTAGGGATTTAAATTGGGGAAATATGTGTGAAACATCAGATTTGTGTTTAAGGGGATAGATCCAAGTATAATGGCTAAAAAAATCAATAAATAGAACAAAATAATTAAAACCATCAATAGAAGAAAGTGGGGCTGGCCCCCAGACGTCAGAAAATATGTGGTCAAGTGGAAAATGATTGATGATGGAACCATTTGAAAAAGGAAGTTTATGACTCTTAGAGCATTCACACGAATCACATAAAGAAAGAGTTATTTTATTGGATAATGGTAAATGAAAAACATTGATAATTTGTTTTAGGGTCTTCGTTGAAGGATGACCTAAGCGTGAGTGCCAATTCGCCATAGTTGTTCTCACTCCCACTAGTGCTTGTGGTCTCGGATTAATTTTTCCGAGAATTTGGTAGATCCCATGAATGTTGGGTCCTTTTAGTAGTGTCTCCCCCGTGCATGTGTCCTTCACCAAAAAGAAATTAGAATGAAATTCCACATAAACATTGGTAGTTTTGCATAATTGAGAAACGAAAATTAAGTTTCGTGAAGCAGAGGGAACACAAAGAACATTGCGTAAAGGTAAAGAAGAAGTGGGAGTGGATAGCGTGGAGTGCCCCACATAGGTGATTTTCAAACCTGTACCATCGCCAATTTGTAGTTCATCAGGTCCATTGTATTCAGAATGAAGTGCTAAGTTGGTCAAGTCAGTAGTAACATGATTGTTGGCCCCAGAATCCAAGAGACAGTCATCAGAGAAGGCGACCGAGGAAGATGCAATATTTGCCATTAGACTGACGGCTTGCACACGATAATTTGGACAATTTTTGGCAAAGTGCCCAGTGTGGCCACAGAGCTGACACGCGAAATTACCAGGTATGTTATTGAATCTGGGTCCAAAGCCACGCTTCCGATTCCCATAGTTCCTGTTGGTGGAGTTTTGGACACCCCTGTTGCCACGGTTTGGTGGCTGCAAAAAAACAGAGTTCTTATTTTGTGAGGCGCCGGTACCCATAAAAAAGGAAGAATGCATACCAGAGCGAGGTGCCATCGGGGCAGCAGCAAAGTGAGCAGTTGCTGGAGTTAAATCAACTCGATTGTCTTCCCTATGAAGGCTCTCTTCATGAGCAACAAGTCGGTCATGCAAATCATCAAAGGAAAGAGATGAATCGTGAGCTCGGAGAGACGCAGCAATTTCTCTAATTCTGGTCCCAACCCGTTGAGGATGTATACCGTGAGATCATCGTCAGTTAATGGTCGATCCACGGTTCCAAGTTCATCGGCAACTGTTTTCAGGTCTCGTAGATATTCCGAGACGGTGCGCCCAGCACGCTTCATGTTTTGAAGTCGCTCCTTCAGTGTGATTACCCAAGTGCGGGAACGATTGGCATAGAGTTTGGCCAAGGTTTCCCACGCCTGTTGGGCTGTAGCAGCAGCAGCAATGTATGGGGTAATATTCTCCGAGACGGAGGTGATGAGAGCATGGCGCAGAAGTTGATCTTGGCGTGCCTATAAGCTGTATTCAGGTGCTGTTGCAACTGGACAGGGATGTCTGCCATCAAGATAGCCATCAAGTTCATAACTTGCAAGCAAAGAGGTAAATTGAGCCTTCCAAGATAAATAATTTGTGGGAGTTAGTTTCACCGGAAACGCGGCTGAGT
>BPVZ01000070.1:606748-630530 GCA_020521535.1 Rubroshorea leprosula | reverse complement strand
TTTTTTAATAAAAATATTGTGTAATATGTTATGTATATATAATTATATTTTTAAATTTATTTATTTTTAATTTTAAATAAATAATAATAATTTTTTAATAAAAATATTGTGTAATATGTTAAATCAAAATACATATCAATCAATATCTATTTATTTAATATTATGCACCTTATAAACATTTATATTGTATGAAAACATTGTAATAACATATTGCAGGAACGAAAACATAAATTTTTGATCTAAAATTTAAAGGAATTTTCTAACCATTGTGAGAGTGCATTTATTGCATTTTTTTTCATTAATTTCATAAAAAAATTAAGTTGGCTTAAATTTATTAACAGTATAATTAAGTCATTTCATGTAATATTGGTATTGAAAATAAAATTTATTTTTATTATTTTTTATAAAAATTATTGATAAAAATATACAATAAATACATTTTTAGCTTATACCTTACATGTTAGATTCAAATTTAAATTATGAAATGAATAATTTTGTATTGAAAAGCAAGTTTTTACTTTTATTTTTTATATTTTAAATTGAACAATAAGAGATAATTCTTACTTATCTTACAACTTATTCTACTTATATATTATGTATATTAAACTCAAAATCTTTTATTTTTTACTAAAAAAATTATTATTAAATTATTTAGGTAATTAACTACATTAAAAAAGAAGTTAATGATGCTTGTCGGTATTCATTTTTAATTATTGTTCTGTATGTATAAATTAATGAATGAACCTTAAATATGTAATTAAAACGCAAATAATTTTACCTTAAAACCATAGGAATTAATGGTATTCACTTCTAACCTTAATTCAATATATATATATAGATATATATATATATATATTTTTTTTTGAGCTTCAATAATTTCCTCGAATAGTTATCACGTAGTGATCACAAAAATTAGATTTAAATTAATAACACAATTTTCTCCTTAATTATTCCCACTTTTTATTCAGTGATAAGTGACAAGAAAACGATTCTCACCACTGCAACAAAGCAGGAAGATACTCCCACGTACACACCAAACTTCTCTAAACACACAAACGAGCCCTTATTTGAAAAGGGAACACAGAGCCCAATTTCAACAATAGTTGCCAACGGTGCTGGTGCCATAGCCACCTGCGGCATCGACACCGGTACGAGTGTCACGTCCAGTGCTGCCTCCACGGCCTGCAACGTTATCCACATGATCAGCATCGGTACCCCAGGTTCCTGCCGGGTAATGCCCTGCTGGGGCCCTGCTTCCATAGCCCGCAGCTGTATAATCTGCTACAGATCACGCCCTGATGGGTAGGCAGCAGCATCCGTTGCAGTTCCATAACCATAGCCGCCTCTGTTGTCCCCTGCATAGCCAGTCTTGTAACCAGTCACTACAAGAATGTAGTCATAAAAGCATCGATGTTTTAAGTGTCAGTCATGAAATATTGACGTAAATATATATTTTTTACCTCAATATTATTCATGTAAAAAAAGTCAGTCACAGAAAATTTTTTGAATGTCAATTAAAACCATTAATATAAGCATTGTTAACACAATTAAGATAAAAAATCGATCAAAAGTTTGACAAAACCCAATCTATTATTGTAAATATTTCAAAAAAATATATAAATGATAAAAAGTAACTAGATGAATAATTTCTTACTATTTATAAATAGATATGATACTATTTCATTGTACTCTATACTTCAGACATATTTTCAGTGGAATAGAGGTCAATAATTCTTTACTATTTGTATCAAAATATTGATATAAATAATTGCTATTGTCTTCAAAACACAAATCTAGTTTACTTTGCCTTATTTTTTATTTTTTTTTTTTGAAGCTTTTGTTTACTTCTCCTTTCTCTTTCACAAAAGCAACAGGGATCATTGTTTATCTTAAATTTCAATTACATTCATTAAAATTCAGTCCCACGAAGGAGACGAAAAGGCAAAGAAATTATTTCTTCAAAAGTTTTTTAAATTTTTACCAAATTTGCATGTTATACATGCCAAATCTAATTCCTTGTCTTTTTTTTTTTTTTTGAAATTGTAAATCCAAATATTTAATCTCTATAAAAGAGACAAAAGAGTAAAAAAAATCATTTCTTTAAAAGATTTTTAATTTTATACCAAATTTACATATTATACATATCAAATCTAATTCTCTTTTTTTTAAAAAAAAAAATTATAAATCTAAGTATCTAGTCTCAGCAAACAAGACAAAAGAGTAAAAAGATCATTCTTTTAAAAGTTTTTTTTTTTTTTTTGCAAACCTAAATGTCTAATATCCCAAATCTAACTTTCTCTTAATTTTTTTTTCCTTTTAGATTTAAGATCGAGCACATTAGACATTTGAATCTTGTATAAAGTATATTTTTTTTATAAAAAAATTTTAAGTTAAATGTCAATTTTGATTTCTTAACTTTACAATTTTCATAATTTTCATCTCAAAATTTTTTAACTTAGTTAATTGAAAATTATTTTCTTTCGAAATTATTTATTAACTTTCAAATTTGTTTTAATTTTATCTACTTCAACAAAATTTATTTAATTGAATTGATAAAATTCTAAATTTTTTATTGTGTGACACTACATAAATTGCCATGTAAGTTGCCATGTGGCCTAATAAGAAACCAAAAAATTTTCTCTCTCGTTTTTTAGACCATGTGGCAACTTACCTGATGATTTATGTGGTATCACACAATTAAAAATCTAAAATTTGTTAGTTCAATTAATTAAAAGTGTTAACTAGACAAAATCAATACAAATTTGAAAATTAATAGATAATCTTGAAAAAAAATAAAAGTTATAAACTAAAATAAAAAAACTGATAATTAATAAACTATTTATTAAATTAAACCTAGTCAGAAACCTAAACTCAAAACTGTATTCAGTTACTTTCCCTTAATCACGCTCAGTTTTGTGTGCCTAACTACTTGGCTTTGTCGCCCTTCAATAAGTACACAAGAATATGTGGGAAACTGCCACGTGTCAATCTAAATGTGATGTCAAATAACTGTAAAAACTGCCAAACTGTCCTACTTGACAAGTGGCGGACATGTGTCAAACAAAGCAGAGCAATATCTCCCTCAACAGCCACGTGTAAAATACTATGCACGTGGCAGCACCGAAACGCCTTCCTCTGTTTATTAAACCCGAAACTGAAGAGGTTTTCTTGTTAATGCGGGGATTGAAAAATGAAGGCGGTGAAGGAGAAAGCAGCCAACGTCGGGGCCTCGGCCATTTCCGGCCTGGAGAAGACCAAGGCCACCCTCGAGGAAAAGGTCCCCTACTCCCCCTCTCTCTCTTTAATCTTGCAAGTTGACTTTGTATGATATTTTCATTATAATTTCTTAAGAATGGCTTATTTTACTGTTTAAATCATATTCTATTCGAATTATAAAATGAAAATGGTTTAGTGTTTATATTTTTTATTTTTTAAAAATTAAGAAACAAATGATAAAAAATATTTTAATCTTTTTCAATGTGTTTATTAAAATAATATAATTTTAAAATAATGTTTTTTTTAATTTTTAAAAAATAATGTGAATAAATATTATTTTTTTATAAAATAAAAATTTTTAAATAAATTTATTTTTAATATTAAGAAATTTATCTCTTATTTAAAATTTTTTATTTTATAATTTAATATAATTTAAATGATAAAACTCTTTTTCAATTTTTTAATTTGGATTGGGAAATGGTGTCAGGTTGAGAAAATGGCGACCTCAGACGAGGTGCAGAAGGGAATGGCGACTGAAATGAAAGAAACAAGGGTTAAAGAGGCAGAGCTCAACAAGCGGGAGGCACGCGAGCACAACGCCGCGGCAAGGCACGCTGGTGGTGCAGGTGGGTACACTGTTTCCGGGACTGGTGCTTATACAGGTGGTACAAGAAATTAAATAGCAGAGATTTGTGGAAGGTGGAGTAGTTAAAGAATTTTGACAACATTGTCATTTGGTGCAGATTTTGGTACCAGCATATTATTGGTTCAAATCCTACTTTCATTTTTAATATTATAATACTAATATTTTTTAATGAAAATTTCATATAATATGCTTTGCATTTTGTTTTTTGGATTGTCGAATTATTGTAAGGGAGGTGAACTTCAATGTATCTTGCATTGAATAATGATAGTCATTGACCAATTTTTAGAACTAAATTTTAAGATAAATTTATGATGTCTTATATAAACTCAAATAAATTTATTTTAAAATTTAGTTCCAATAACCATTACTCTTTTGGATTATATACATCCATGTGGTTTACCTTGATTTAAACTCAACACTTTCAATTCTAACTTGACTTGATTCATTATTATTATAAAATATATATATATATATATATACATCATACGCCTATTACTTTTCAGTTTTATCATATTATGGTATCATCTACCTCCATTCTGAGCAGACATAAACCGTTACAAACTTAAAACTTAAATCTTATACGTACTTATTTAATATATATCATATAACATTTCTTCCCAATTTCAGTCTATATTCCCGACCCTATAAGCTTGTTTGGTTATGGAAGAATCCGAGGAAGCAGGAAAACAGAAGCAGCAGTTGGTTTGGTCTCTAATTCTTCTCCCGAAATTATAGTCCAACAAAAAGGGGGTGACAACTAATACTATTTTCCCGAATTTTTTTCTTCTTTTGTTTGTTTGTTTGTTTTTTCTTTCTTTCTTTCTTTCTTTCTTTCTTTCTTTTTTTTGAGAGGAAGAAGAATCACAGGATCCTGAAAGAACCTGGGATCCTTAAAGAACGTGGGACCAAACCAACAACTTTCAACACACGGCTCTCCTCAACCAAACCCAACCAAATAGGGCCTCTACAGCATTATTCCTATAGAGAAGGAGAATACGGTAATTCAAGAATATTGTAAATCCAGTCATTCAATCAACCAATACCAATCACCTTCTCCTTAAATCTATAGCTCATTGAGGTTTTGAATCCAAAACTACAATTCTTAAACCATTGATGTGAAAATGATCTTAGTTTTACCAGGGAAACGAAGAAACTTGAAGATAACCAATTTTCAGTTAATAAGAACATTATCTAAACCTACAGAATACAAGATAAACCAGAAACTAAAGCGAAGATAGAGAGAAACCAAACTCAACTAGGGAGGAAATCGCAGATACTAACAAATCTATTTAATAGCAATGCACAGCCGAAATTAAAAAACAAGGCTCAAAGGTACAAGACTGCACACCTTAGCACCAGCTACAAACTGAGAGGAACTAGAGACCCTCAGAGACCTGTCTTTCGCAGTTCAGAAGCACCATGTGCAAAGTGACATCTATCCCCAAAAGTGCAGTTCCCCTTGCCAAAATTTTCACACAACTTAGTCTTGTAGTTGCTTCCTGGATGCCGTGGGCCTCCTGGCACACCAGGTGTCTTTGCAGCAGCAGCAGCACCCATTGAACCAAGGCTAGTAATTAGCTCTCTTACCATTGCACTGGCTTTATTAATCTGATCAAATGATCCTTCAAGCTCAATGTTCCTGAGGTTAGGATCTGACTCATGATCTCGGATTGAAAGCTTTGCTCCAGTTTGGCGACAGATCTGCTTGGAGTTCACACCACCTTTGCCAATTATGGCTCCAGCAAGGGAAGCATCTACACTAATTTTGGCAGTGGCTGAAACACCAAAGCTAGCAGCAGGGCCTGCTGGGGGTGGCTCCATTCGACCACCCAAACTACCTGGAACATGTCCCATGGCACGGGGATCATCACGAGAAGGAGTAATAGACTTGCCAAGTTCCCACTCACCATGTGCAAAATGGCATTTGTCACCAAATTTACACCCTTCAGGAGTATTAAACTTATTGCAAATGCGGGTTTTGACACCAGGAGTAGATCCATTAGATGTGGGAGGTGGTGCTCCCATGTTTCTAGATGCTGATGGGGCAGCTGGTGCTAGGTTCATCATCTGAGCCACAGCATTATAACCACCAGGAACATGGTGCAGGAAGTGACAGCCCTCACCAAATGGACATCCAGCAGTACTGCAATTCAACACAAGACAGTTAGATCATACTTCATAAATACATAAAATTATATATAAAAAAGTTCATGCAGCGATGCAAAGAATGTCTTCTGGTAAAATCATTCTTTATAACTGTAACCTAGCAGTCAGGAAACAGCAAAAATTAAACAAAGCTAACAGCAGAATGATACAAGTGTACAGCTGATATCAAGAATTAAAGGCATATGAGCTTGTAAATAATTAACTGCAAAAGGAAATTTAGCTAGACATATCATAATCACTTAGATGTTGTAATAAACCAGCCAGTTCCATCAAAATCAGAAGAAACATAATAAACATGATGAGAAAGACGATGTTAGGGTATTAACATGACTTTTAAAGATAAAAATGAATTAAAAGCGTACACAAGAATAATACCATTTGCATATTATGTTCAGTATAGTTTGGATGTAAAAATTAAAATTGGGTTACCATTGTAAATCCTTGACAATCCACATACCTCATTTACACCATATACTGGTAGATTCAATTACCTTAGAACAACTAATCAATTGAATCAAAAGCAGTAACAGTTCTGATAAAATTGCCACGTATAATTTACATAAACTCAATGAGTTTAGTTGAACTACAAGGAACAATTTTATCAGTTTTAGAAACTGATAGATCTTAGACATAATTGCCTTACATCAACTCAAGCCCACAAATTTTTATAACAAGGCCTTATCTCTATTATCAGTTAGAATGATTAGATAAATGAATGGTATGTTGCACCTGTGATACAGCTTAAATTTCCATTTCATTAGAACAGTTGCAGAATTTTAATTATCCAGAATTGTAAATTAAATAAATTCTTAGAATGAAAACATTAGAGACAAAATATAAAATTAAGATATTTATTTAGGTGAGTAAAGATTTGAACCTGAAAAACTTGGTGCATGGCTTCGATTTGCTTCCTACACCAGTTGACTCCATTTCTGTTGCAAAGCATTAATTACTTGTTCTCAGTTACCATTTCTCTGAGTTTTGAGTAACTTACTCCATATATCTCCAAATTGTTAAAAATTCTTAATATATTTGCACAAAATTTTACAGAAATAAATAATAACTCCCCTCCTAATAATATCACTAAAAAAAAAAAAAAAAAAACTAAGGCGTTTGGATTAATGGTTCTGTTGATAATTATTGTGACTTTTATTCGTCGGTTGGCCCTATCAGCTAACCTCAAACCTCCATACCAAACACCCCCCCCAAAAAGCTAAACAAGAACCAAAATTGTTTCTTTTTTGTTGTACTTAAAAAACTTCACTTTCTCATTGTTTTGAGAACCCAAGAGCTTAAACCAGCAACACCCAGCTAAAAACAGCTAAAACCCAGTCTCGGGTATACAAGGAAGGAACTTTTAAGTAACGAAAAGGGAAGGAAAGAGGGAAAAAGAACGAACCTTGCTTGGACTTCTTGACACCGCCATTAGCGTTGAAGCCAGCTTCATGCCTACCTCTCTTGCGAGCATCCATGAATTTTTTGTTTTTCTTTTCCTATATCTCTATCTCTATATCTCACAGATCCAGATCCAAAAACAAACGAATCGAAATAATAAACACGAATCAGAAAATCAAAGAATTTGAAGAATTCCAGCTGGAGAGGAACAAAAAGGAAAGAGTGAGAAAGAGCAGGAAAAACCCTAACCCTAGTTTCAGGGGTTTAGGAGCTGAGGTTGGAGAAGAAGAAGCTTACGAGTTCGCCGGAGAAAGATAACATTAATTGGGTAATTATTTTGTGGATTTTATAATTGGGGGTTTTAAAGATTTAACCTTTCGGCTGGATTCCGTCACCGATGATGTCACGTCACGTGATCCAGTTGGATTGGGTTGAAGGTATGCTGTCGCCAGTAGAGAATCAACACAAATATGGATTCATATTTTGGGCTGGGCCTAAGTGAGGCAAACTCCGAAAAAGGTGTTGTACTTACGCCATCACGTCATTGTGAGATTAAAATAAAAATTAAAACGTTTTGATATTTTAAACAAAATTAATGATTTAAATAATTTAATAATATTTTTTTATTAAAAATAAAAGCTTTTAAATTCGACATATATAATATATTGATGATATGAAATAATAAATTAAAGATAATTATTTTTTATTGTACAACTAATATAAAAAAAACTTCAAACACAAACTTTTATAAAATTATTTAACTATTTTTAAGTATTTTTTTATATGTTAATTTATTTAAAATATTTTTATCATTTTATTATTATATTAAACATTTTAAGAGCTAAGACTTTTTTTTTTAATCTCATATTATAAATATAAAATTATATAATTAACTGTTTTCGATTAAGAGTTTATTTATAATATTATTTTATTTACTTATTTAATAATAAGTTATACTTATTTAATAAAAACCATAACAATGGTTAGGGTAAATCCCAAAAATTACTGTACATAGACTAAATAAATTAATTTTCTTAAATACATTAGACTAATGTGATTAGGGCATGAAAGTTAGTCTAAAAACACCATAATTGCAAATACCAATAAAAACCAAATCCTAAAAATTACTACAAAAGACTTGTATCTGCACACTATGTTCCAATGCCATCCTTGCCAAAAATGAAACTGGCACCTGCACTAAATCGTTAGTTTCCGCTTCCCTTTCTGAATGGCAGCTGCTCTTTGTACCTTGTTGTCCCTCTCTGTTGAGTCTTCTACAACCGGCTCATCTTGTAAAACCAAGCCTCGGTTTCTGGACAACTTTCTGATTGGAGTTGTAGCTCCTGCTGTCTCAGGTTCTCCCAAGGGAGGATCAGAGTAGCAACCACCTGGTACGTCTTGATTCCTCCGTGGCATCAGCTCCTCTCCAACCTTGACAAAACTTTTCATCATCTTGAAACACATGAACATAGGTTTAGGGCATTTAGATGAGAGAAAAATGTCATTAGATAATACAATGTTTTATACCAAACGACCAAGTGTGTAGAAAAAAGGTGGCCAATCCATCAAGAAAACTATGCAATCTGGGGAAAATGATCACTTGTCCCAGACAAAAAATGCATAAACTGTGTAATTTCTTTTTCCATATGACGTACCTTCCAGTCGTTGTAATCAAGTCTGAAAACAAACTGGCTGTAAGCAACTTCTTTTGAGATAACTGAAGATGCAGCAGGAGCATTTCTTGGTGCTGGCATGAAACAAACAAAAGGTAGAACAAGGCTAAAATGAATTGAAGAAATATCTCAAGATTGAAAGCAGGATGAGGCAATGGTTCTTACAAACTAGACGGCAGCCATTGTCATCCACTTTTATTTCAACACGCCCGTCTTTAACCAGAAATGATAGTGCAAATAAGTTTTCGACTGTTTGTGCAAAGGAATCCGGATTCAATACTAAATTTTCAATCCTGACACTTCTATTCTTCTTCAGAATGTCAAACATAACTGCCATGTTCTTGTCAGTATCTGTTTTCTTCTCAGTAAGAGCATCACCAAGCTGCACAAGGTTAACCAAGTCAAGGAAAATGCTCAAACATAAATGTATTCATAAGCAGAAGATAGTAGTGTTAGCATTTTAGGTTTCAAATCATTAATCATGAAAATGAATAAAATAACAAGATATGCAACACGTCAGGCAAGCCTAAACATTTTACATGGATGATATCAGATAGATGATGAATCAATTATCTACCATCAATCATCTTCAGTAACAAATCTTTCCACGAATTCTATTTTTAGAAAGAGATGCAGTAGCTTTGATTAAGCTTCTTACCTCCTTAGGCACAGCTCTTTCTGTGGGTTTCACACGTTTTCTACGAACAACAGCCCTCTTTTTCTTTGGTTCATCATTCATAGGCCCAATCCTGAACCAGGAAAACCTATGAACATTAAATATTTGAAAGCAAGTATAGATAAAACATATAGTGTTATTGCCATTACATGGTGCAGCATCCTGGAGAGCTTCTAAAAGCCTGTGAGACCGCACATCCAATCTCCTTCCATGCTATGGAGTTCCTGTATTCCTCCCTACTACTACTTCGACCACGTGCCCTTCCAAAGTTCCTAAGGAGACTGCTGACAAAATCAGCAATGGAAATTCCTGCGGTATTTTGCGCTTTGACAGAAATAAACAGGGAGTTGGTAATGCCCAAAAGAGCCTCTGCATCAGCAACTTGTTCCCTTGGTTTCTGAACTGATATTTACATAAAAGAGGAATATGTCATAAAACAAAATTCAAATTAACTTGCAAACCAACATTCAGAAGTTAAATGTTAAATAAAAGATCATATATATGAAAAATGAATGATACATGATGATGATGATGCATCTCTAGATGTGTACAAAAAGATGTTCATAACCACCCACATCTAAAAGGAATACCAAAATCTTTGAATTTTCAATATAAAATCATGGGCAAGCCGGCAACACTAAAAGGTTTAAAAACAACATTTCTTGCCTGCCTCTACTCATCCACTCACTAGAAATCATCACTCCTGACAGTGCCACAACTACACATTCACCTTCATTATCATTATGTCCCTCTTGACCAACACTAACAAAAGCATCCTAAAAGACCCTTTTTTATATTCTGCCCCTTGACCTTGATCCCAGAATGTTGAAAGACTCTTTTTGAAACCCATAAAGCACAAATGTTCCATTCAAAGAACACACAACTAAGAGCAACAAAATAAATTCAATACCTTTCTGATGCAAGCTCTCTACTTGATCAAATATCACCTTGAACTTATCAGAATCAACCTTGGTAATGTCATCCTTTTCATCTGCACAACCAATAAATAAGATAAAAATAGACAATACCACTTATCTATATATTATTCATTGTCCCGCCAATTTTCATGAAAGTAAACAGATGGGTAAACGGGAATACCACTTATGAGAGTTCTGACAGCGAGATATCGAGAGCGAAGACTTCTGCAATCGGCGGCGACTGGATCATCGAAGCCGCCAACTTCAGCCTCAGAGTCTTCACTATCACTACTAATGTAAAGGACTTCGCGCTTAACGGGTCGAACCATGGGTTTTCTCTTACTGGGTTTTCGCCGGAGAGAAAGAAAAGAAGTTTCTTGGGGATTTTCTAGGGAAACAAAAAGGGAAGTATAGAGGAGGACCGTACTGAATGGATTCTGAAAACCTAAATATGATTTAATCGAAATTAAATAGGGAAAAAGAAAGAAGGGTGATAGCGTGTGGGGGAAGCCAAAGGTCCTTAGACTTAGAGACCTCAGTTTCCCTCTCTCCGATTATGATTTTTCAAAATTTTACAATATATTATATTGTAAAAGAGGTTAAAGACTTAAATAAAAATTAATAAAATTTTTTAATTAATTTTGAATAAGTATTTAATAATTCTTTTTAAATTTTTAAATTTTTTATTAATAAGAAATAAATTCTTTAATAAATTTTAAAAAGATATTCAACTTGTTTTTCAAAACCTTGTTGTATAAGACAACATTTAATTTTAATTTATTTAACTACAAAATTCTATTCTTATTAATTAGTACACATTTTGATTTTATATCCATAATATATTTATTAAAAAATTATTATTTTTAATATAAAATTAAAAACAACTTAAAAATATAATTATAGATATAAAATATAAGAATTGATTGAATTAATTATATTTATATTATATTTTTAATAATTAAACTAAACAAGTACAAAAAAAAATATATATGTCAAATTATGCACCAATTATCTCCCAAATTCTATACTTAATTCTTTTTTTTTTATGGGAATTCTATACTTATTCTAAATATAAATTTTTGTGAATTTCAAATATAAAAATTCCTTCCCAAATAAATTTCCAAACATCATAGTTTCTATTTCTATTTAAACCAAATATGTTCAATTTTTAAAATATCAAAATACTTTCTTGATAGGATTTAAAATATGAGCAAAATGTTTATCAATAGTAACCCTAAAAATTTAGGAATAAAATACTTTAAAATTGCATCATTTTAATAAAATCTTTTTTGGGATAAAATGTGAAAATTGTATGTATTCTTGAAACTATCTGTATAAAAAATTCAACAACTTGTTACTGCTACAATGAGAAAGACTCAGCTTTATATAACAGTCTCAAAAACCCCATTTTAAAGCAACTGATGCAATTAAAATAGAGGGAAAAGGCCTAACACTTTCCAAAATTTTGTGTCTCACATCAAAACAAATGTCATCACACACTACAACTGTTGTCTTATCGACATGGTGGTGGATTCCCATATTTCTTTCCATCCAAACATGGCAAACTACAACATTCCACATTAACTTGATGAATGTCTAGTACAAAGACTTTCTTCTTATTCGTTTCCCCATCCATAACACAAGCTATTGCCCAAAATTTAAATAAGGAATTTCAGACATAGCACTCAAACTCTTCCACACACAATTTGCATTGCTACACTTAAAAAAGATATGCTCAATAGTTTTCAATCCATTGTTACATAGGACAGAGGTGTCATTTATGTTAGGAGACCATTTCTTCTGCCTTTGCTTTGGTTGTTAATCTATCCAACACAACTAGCCAACTAATAAAGCTATGTTTCAATATTTGTTGAGAGAACCAAACCAGCCTGTGCTAAGGAACCTTAGACTACTTGCTTCTGATCCAATGCCATGTTCTCCCTGCCTTGTATGTGCTTGAAGCTGAAAGGATCCATATAACAATATCTTTTTCCCCTTCCTTAGGATATAGTTTGTCACATAAAGCAAGTCGAATGTCTATCAATTGAGTTGAGTGAACCGGTGGCTATTTCCAAAATTTTCCATTAACCACAACCTTCAGCTTGGCTTGGGAAGAAAACCCAAAATCTTGGACAACTTTTGCACCAAAAGTTTCAACTAAAGGCCTTGAAGGGTGCCAGTTATCATGCCACAAATATATTTCCTTCCCATCACCTGAAATGTGTTGAATAAGATTTCTAGCTTACTTGCTAAGATTTAGGAGCGTCCGCTAACCCCATGACGCATCAAAAGGAACTTTTATAGACCAAAGACTTTGGCCCTTCAATTGATATTCATAGACCCAGGCCACCCAAATCGATCCAGCTTTTATAAAGAGCATCTAGATAAATCTCATAATACATGCTATATTCCAATGCATTAGACTCCTTAAACCCAAACCACCCTCTTGCTTAGGGTGACATAATGATAGCCAATTTACTTTAGCCCCTCTTGCAAACTCAATTTAGTTTTGTCATAAAAATGTAGCACATAACCGCTCAACCTGACACCAGCCTTGAACCCATCGTCTGTCATTAATTTTCTAATTTCCTCACCAGATATGCCACAACAAAAGATTGATAATTTGAAATGGTTAACCTTCAAACAACATAGTTGATAAAACTAAGTAAGAACATCATTAATAGCACTTAAAAAGGATGAGGCACCATCTGTAAAATCTTATTAAAAAAGATTAAAATACTTTAGTTTTTAAAGCAAAAATAAGATTACTTTACTTTTTTTATTGTAATATTTTATTAAAATAACATAATTTTAAATATTTTCTATTAAAATTTTTTTACAAATTCAAATGATAAACACTAATATATTGAAAATATAAGAATTTTCATATGAAATGAAAAATTGTCCCAAACATTCAATAACAAATGAAATAGAGGGTGCGTTTAGGATTGCTGTGAAGTGCTGTTGCTGTACTTAACTGTGACTATATTATACTTAGCTATGGTTGTACTGTATTGTAATTGTGGCTGAAAGTTATTTTGGTGCTTGGTTATTTATTTTTTAAAAGTATTATAAATAAAATATGATAGATTTTATTAATTATTAATTAAAATTTAAAAAATATTGTAAGATATATAATTATTAAAATATATAATATTTATTATTTGTTAATAATTTAGGTTTTTTAAATTTTTTTAATTATTAAAATATTATAAATTATGATGTAATTAAATTACATGAAATTGAATTTTAATGGGTAATTTTATAATTATATTAAATATTATGTATTTTCTGTAAAAGCCACTGCCAGAAAGCTTCAAAATGAAACTTTTGACGTTATATATAAAATTATTGTAAATCTATTATAACTTTCTATAACTTAAAAAAAATAATTTAAAAAAAATTATCAAACACATATATATCTAAAAATATTATGTGATTATACGAAAAAGCTTCCAACTACAATTCTAAATGCACCTGAATCTTATGAGTAATAGTCACGTGAGAACAGGAGTTTGATTTTTATGTCACATATCTCAAATTTAAAATTTAAGAAGGATAATGTTCAAAAAAAAAATTTTTAAATTTAAGAAGGATAATGTTCAAAAAAAAAATTTAAGAAGGATAAAAATGCTGAAGAGGGATGTAGAAAATAGAGGATTAATTTTTTTATATAGTCTATTAGTATATAAAAAATAATACTACTGGTAATTTGATGAAGTAATTCTTTTATTTCTTATTTTATTTCATCTAGATGATATATGTCTCTGAACCTTCTACTTACTTTTATTATAAAAGAAAATTACCAAATTATTTGCATAATTTAGAAAATAACAAACTTATACCCCCTAAGATACCATGCGAAAATCATACGAAACTAATTAGGCTAAGCGAAGACTGTTGAGCCTAATAAAAAAATATTTTATCATCATCAAGAACTCATCATCAAAGCTACGGAGTCTGGTGGGTGTTTCTCTCCCGACATCCTCAATTTTCTGGAGCCTTTTCTCCAAAGATCATTCCTTTCTAATACAGCCATCTTCAATGGCAAATAAAAAAACCCAATTTTCAATTGCATCTTTGCTGTAACAACGTGATATCCTGAAAGGGGATGGATGGTCTGTGATTTTATCATCCAAAGGCTTCATACTTGAAGCAATCACCTTTAACATGACTGGAATAAGCAGATCTCATTCAAATTCGAGAAATTCTCACTTTCCGCAGATGGGTTTTCGTTTTTGAGTGTTCTATCTCATTCTCTTGTTGGGTTTTGCAGGTTAGATTTATTTTCATCCCTGATTTGATTGTTTTTATTGAGTCATTTAAAAAGTTATTCTTTTGATTGCGTTTCCAATGGTTCTTACCTGTTTCTATATTGATGATAGTTTTTTCTTCTTTGCACCTTGATGCTTCGAAGACTTTTTGTTCTTTTTATTTTTTTAATAGATAATCTTCATTGCTTAATTAGAGATTCTGGGTGTTCTTGGGGTTCTTCGATTATGGATTTGATGCTCTTTAAGTGTTCATTTACTTGTTTAAAAATTTATTCCTTTGATTGTGTCTGCAATTGTTCTTGCCTGGTTTTGTTTCATGATAGTTGTTTGTATCTTGAAGCTTAAGAGCTGTTTTTGGTATTTTCATGGTTGATCCCTGATTTTGGGACTTTAGACTATGGTTTTGAAGCTTTTAAGTGCTGTTCATCATTATTTGTTCTAGCTTCCTAAGAGAATCAGATTCTGTGTACATGTGATGATTTTTGATGGTTTGATTCAATTATGAAATCTACCAAGAAACTCAAGGTTGATCATGTAGATTTTCAAGGATGAGATATTGATTTCAAGGCTTCATGCTGGTTGTTGCAGATTTGAATTCCAGTTCTTTGTTGCTTCCTCTTTTTAATCTGATAGTTGCTGCAGCTAGTTCAGTGGTGAATCCTCAAGTCAAGTTTAATTCATGGGATTGCTATTACATGAAACTGAAGTGAAATAGGGTGATGGTGGAATCAGTTAGCAAATTATAATTAGTTTCTTTAATATGTTGAATAAGATTGTTATAGCTAATCGCTCTAGTCTCCCTATATTCTTATTGTTATAATTTTCCTTTTTTTACTTTATAAAGAAAGATAAATAGTAATGTAATGATTTAATGAACCAAACATACGTCTCTGATTTTGGGTGATAAATCAAGTGGAAGGGATCACACCCTTTTCACTGTCTATGGAAGATTATTCCTGCAGCATCAGCTTATGGTGAGGAACACAATTCCAGGCTGGGGTTAGCCAAAAACATTGTACCAGGAGCTGTACTCTGCCCTAAACCAGCAAGGAAGTCATCACAGCTATCTCCAAATCTAAGTACAGCCTGTACGAAATTCTCTCTTCCATCACCCATGAGGTCAATGGTCATATAGAAGGAGCGGAGCTTCAATCTTTGCTGCTTGTATCACAGGTAAGAAACGACCTCTGTATGTTGATATAATTTTCCTTAAGTGGTTAGAGTCGCAGCTCTGTCCTAGTATATGTAGAACGTAGAAATCTGAAGTATTCATATGACTGGAAGAGAGTTGATTTGAGTATCTCCTGGAAGCGTAGTCATCCTTGATTACCAATAGGATTGTTCTTGGTGGCATCATCATTTCCATGCATTCCAGTATCTGGTTTCCGTGTCTTATTGTTGCGTGAGGCATTTTAGTTCACAAATTTGCTAATAAATGCGATGATTTCTTGAGGTACATGGAAATGGAGGCTTTGAAACTAACATCATGTTTGGCTTGGTTGAGATTTCTTATAACTTCAACATATCACAATTTTGTTGCTGGCCAAAAACCTTATGGCTTTAACTGTTCTTCATCGCCTCAGTTATGATGTGGGCTCCTCAGGGCATTCAAGTTTTTCCGTGCCATCAATGAGGAACTGGCAGTCCAGCCGCCAACTAGAACACTTGATTTTAATCTGGTTTCTGATTATCAAAGCTGCAAATACATAACTTGAATGTAACTGATCCATTCTCATCTTCTATTCTTTCTTCCACTAATAAAAGATGATTAACCTCTGCCATTGGCTTGCAGGATTTAGTGTTTGGTGGAAAGAAATCACAGAAGGCTAGATTGAATGCAAATACAAGGATTTCACAAGCAAAATAACAGCCTGCAGCCATCTTTATGCCAAAAACAAAATCTTTACAGAATTTTACACCATCTTGAAAGACCATGAGGAACAGATTTCCTTTGTGCATTTGTTTCCAAACACAAAACACAGGTATCGGAATGTGGCACTTGTGTCCAACATGGCCTCGCGAAGCAGAAAATGAAAATGAAAATATGAAAGTACAGTCAGTAACATAGCATGCTGTCAATCTGATTTCTCTCTTGCAGTTTGCTGCATTGGACAACAAACTTTTAATACCATTGCAACTCATCACCATTGCAACTCATCACAAAGCCTTGAAGTTGGTAATCGAATGGCTGAATGCCATAACTTGACTCCATCCTTATAGTCCATTTTATTGTGCATGCGAGAATGGCTGCTCTCCATCTGATACGGAGAAAATAAAATTAGTTTCTAAATTTTACATAACCACAAACAAGGTTAATTTACTATTTTCACACCCATAAGATCAAGTATCTTACATCCACTCAAATGGTATGACTTTGTCATTTACAACTGAACTATATGCCATATATTCCATACTTCCAAAATACCTGCAGTGAAATTATTTCTACAGCATGCTTTTTCTTCACTTGGACATTGCAAAAAGTTCTCATGTTAGACATAATGGATTCCCCATTTCAACCATTACAACAAAGTACCAAATTATTAGGGCACAGCAAAAGGACATTTTATTTAGAAGACAAAATCTATGCCTGCTTGTCTTTTCCCAAGTCAAAGAACGTTCAATTAGTCATTTACAACGCTAGGCTTGCTCAAGATGCCATAAACAATATAAATGTGAAGGGATTGCTATATACACATGTATTTATTACCACTTTCACCATCCGATGCATCAGCAAGCCTTGCAAGCGCATCAATGAGTGCCTGCTCATGTTCCTGCATTAGACACTATGGTTAAGCACGCAACAAGTGATGAAAAGAAGGAAATTTAGGCAGCATGAATCAACAGTCTTACTTTCAGCTTCTTCTTTGCCTTTTCAAGCTCCACAGGATCCGGATGACTTGCATCAAAAACCTTCTCCACCTATTAAACAAAGATACAGATTTTAAATGAACTTAAATTTACGAACTGGCTAAAATTGAACATTACAACTCCATTCAAGTCCTCCCATAAATACCTCCTTCACCAGTGTCTCTGTGTCAAGTAATTCAATATCCTCAGAAGCTTTCTTTGCAACACCATTCTGGGATGGTATATACTCTTTTCTGAATTGACCCTTGGCAGATCCTCGCCCTCTTCCAGCACCAGGAGCAGGAGTACCATGACTGTATGTTTTCTTAACTCCACGGCCACCATGGCCCCCTCGATAGGGTATGCTTGGATCCTCACCATCCCATCGGATGTCCTCTGGTGGAATCTGCAATCAGAAGAGATGTCAGAACTATTCTCTTTAAGATCATCATCCTTCCTATGCAATCAATGGCCATCTTTCTATATAGGCTTGTTCAAAGCAAACATATATTACGAAAAGAAAAAGACAATTTTAGTTATTCACATACTCCAATTAAAATATAAACAGAGTATTCACTACAGTGGAAAGGCATTCTTGTAAAACTATTAAGCTACCCTGTCTCTTTATGTAGACAGTGCTGCACCATTTAAAGAAGAAATATTAAATTATAGTTGACACAGAGTACACTTCCTAAAATTCCTTCCAATTCCAGCCACCTTGACTCATCCAAGGTCTAGCTTATTTGAAAGGGTATGCTACAGGGTATGGGTGAACTCTAACAAACATGTCTAAGCAGTATGGGGAAATAATAGCCACTTGCCTCTTTCAGATCAACCCATTCCCAGGTTTCATTTGGAGTATTTATATCGTAAACCAGAGCATGCCGGCCCTGTATTCAAAAAGAAAAAGAATACGAAAAGGCATAATATGGATGACTAGTCCACCAAAAACCAAAACAGAAAGCATTAACAACTGCCAATCAAGGTTTAAACACCTCACAGCATAAATTGTGAACCTTTTAAGCAATCAATGCATGAATTATTAATATAACAAATGAAAAGATACAAAGACAGAAATGAACTTGGGAGGAGTCAAAGGGATGAACAAACTGACACCATAAATATTTTATTAAAAGCCATGAGAACTTCCTGGGGCATTCTAGCTTGACTTAAAGCAGAATAAATTGCTTCTTCTCTCTGATTGATAGTATAGCACTATAGATAAGATTTAGCAAAGTGCATACAAATAAGCTTTTCTTTTTGGCCAACATACAAATAAGCATGAAAGATAACTTTAAGGAAAAGAAAAAGTTATAGAAGGCATCTTCCTCACAAGCAAGGAATAAATGTGTCCACAGGTGTACATTTGACTGATCCTTATCTCATCAATCAAAAGCTTCCAAGGTGCTCTCAAGTTACAATAAAGTATTCCAACATCTCCTGAGGATCTTCCCTATGATAAGTCTCAAAGAAAGACTTTATAAACCTTTTACATACCTCAATAGGGTTGTAATCAGTGATGACAGCCTCATAGAAGTTGTTGTCTTCAGGCCATCTTGTCCACACTTTCTTTCCAACTAAGGGGTGAAAAGTAGCTGCATCTGCAGGTTCATTTGCTGATAGGGAACTGCGGTTATTGAACTGCCTATTTCCTGCAGAAACTCCAGAAGGGTAATGCATGGACTTTGCCGAGGATAAGCCAGGCAATGACTGAACCTGTTAAGAAAAGATGTTAGTGAAAACAAGTTGTCAAATGTTGATCATTGTAGAATCTTCTCTTGCTACTCTTATATAAACCATAAACAACAACAGGCTTCTTGCATAAAATCCTAAAGAAGTAAGTGTTCTGCAGACAAAGATAATAGCTGTATGCATCAAAGTACTTATAATGCCCTAAATCATGTCATTGCAAACTGATAATTAAAGAAGGTACCGATTGTGAAGTCTTTTGTTTCTTGCGGGATGCTGAAACACTAGGACTGGGTAGAAGATCATGAACAGACTGAGTTGCATTTAGCCTGGCAGCTTGATTGCCACCTCCCTGTCTCCAGTCCCTGATATCATCACCCAAAATGTAAAATGTTAAAGCCAGAAGCAAGAAAAGACCTGATCAGTGGTAGGTTACAATTAGTGAGAATGTGAGACCAATCCACTAAGCATCAGAACCTTATCCTTCGGATGATATCATCAGCATTAACTTTGGTCAGAAGTTCTCTGTGTTCATCATCTGACACTCGTAGCTCTTTCCTAAGTTCTGTTATTAAACCTTCCTTCTCCTGAAATTTGGGAAATAAAGGCTTTAAAACCAGATGATTGCAGGGAAATACCGAGAGGAGTATAAAAAGACATGTCAATGGAGCAGACTAAATACCCATGTAATGGCATCAGACTGAGCTTTAAAAGCACGCAGGACAGCACAGTAAGCTTCTTGTTCAAGTTGATGTATTTGGGCCTCCATTCCAGCTTGCACCCTAAAGTATGGGGCAGAACTTAAAACAGATCTTCCATTACCAGAAACATAGCCCCCTCGTGGAATTATATTTTGATGTGATGGAGGGACATCATCATCAGTACCTGCAATTATTTGAGATAAAGAAGAAATGATTATGAGGTAAAGGACACAAGAATATCAACTGCTCTTGCAATGCTCTCTCTGGCAAGTGTACTACTATTTCCACAATAAAAGAAGCATTTTTTGGAGCAAGACAAATCAGAAGAATCTACAGGAAGCTCAGACACGTCCACATAAAATATCACAGTATAATATATCTGAGAAAGGTGTATCCAGATTCCGTCATGAGAACAACCAAAAATCCCCTGTGCTCCATTGATTTTCAGGTCTTCATATTACTTATAGAATAACTTAAGTAAAAATATGTATGAAATAAGGACCTAAGTTTAGTTAAGTTTTTTACGTCTCAAAACAAAGTCAAGCAGAAGAAATAAAATATGGTTTGACCACACAAGAATGTCAACCCCAAAATCCTATACTGCTATGGGAGTCCTCAACAGCTCAACCTATAAAGATGAGTGCACCTCGAGTCCTCAGCAGATATACCTTCAATTCCTCTAATGAAATATAACTAAACTCTGCAGAAGCATAGTCACACAATTGAAGAAATCTAATTCCATGGAAAACCCAAAACTCTCCCACATCCCAGAAATCAAAATCCAAATAATAAGACCAACTAATGTAAACAAAGGAATCACCCGTAACAAAAATCCAACTCAACTCCATCACTCAAATAAACCCTAAACCCTAATTTCCTCCCACACCCCAAAACCCCAACTCAATAACAGACGCACAGATTACCCCATATTCCCAATATCTTCAAAATCCAAAACCCCAAACCCAATTATAAGAAATGAATCAAACCCAGAAACCATACGAACACACACGTTTCATATTCAAGAACACAGTACAAATTATACAACATACCACTACTATCGGAAACTTGATATTCCATACCAAGAAACAACGAGAAAGGTTTTCCCTTTGTTGCAGAGACAGAACCAAAACCCTAAAGAGAACTGGCGCCGAAGATTCAGAGAAGCTGGAGATGAGATTCCCACGAAATGCACTGCAAAAGGGAAGTAAAGGGGATATGGGTTTGGAGAAAGTTGGGATTTTTAGGAGAATCAGAGAGGTATCGTTGATCTGAAGACGGGGAACCTTGAAAGAACAAGAGAGACGGAAGTCTGTTGAGAGGAGGGAGGGACTTTTGGACTTGAATGTTAGGCGTTAAAAAGGGTAAGGACCTTTATGTGTGTTTTTGGTATTTATTTAGGTTAAATGCTAAATTTGGTCCCTCAACTTTAAGAAATGCACATTTTTTATCCCTTAATAATTTTTTGCACTTTTTTGATCCCTCAACTCTAACAAATGCACACCGTTAGTCCTTCTATTAATTTGGACCGTTAACTCTACACATGTGGCATTTTTTATATTTTTTTTTGATAATGTGAAGTACAAAATTTAAAAAAAGTGATGACATAAACAAAACGTTTTGCCATGTTCAAATAGAAAATATTTTCTCAGCATCTAAACACCCTTCTAGCCAAACAAATGAAAACCCACTAAAAATTGCTTCTTTACCCATTAGTCACTACTTCTATTCTTTCCATTGCCGGCAATGTTCTTTCCATTTTGAACATTGAAATCATTTAGATGATATTTAAGAAATATGAAGAAAAGGATCTCAAAAATCCCTCACAACCTGCAATTTACATAAAAATCTCTTCAAACAAACATATAACAAAAAAAAAAGGTGGAGCTGGGTTTATCGAACCCAGTTGTTGGGTTCGACGGAACCCAACTTAGGTTCCACCGAACCCAATAGATCTAGGTTTGAGGAACCCAGCAACTGGATTCGGTGGAACTTGGATTTGCTGGGTTCCCTTGAACCTAGCCATCTAGGTTCAAGGGACCTAGCAACAGAGGAAGAAGAGGAAGAAAGAAGAAAAAAAAAAAAGAAAGGAAGAAGATGGGTCGAACTTTTTTATTTTTTATTAAAAATATAAATCCTAAACAAATTTAGTTTCTGAGTTGGCATTACATGTCATCAAAAAAAATTCCAAATTAGCAATTTTTAATGTTGTTTTCGCCATGTCATCAAAAAAATATAAAAAATGCCACATGGCAGAATTAACGGTCTAAATTGACAGAAGGACTAACAGTGTGCATTTGTTAGAGTTGAAGGATCAAAAAAGTACAAAAAATTGTAGAAGGATCAAAAATGTGCATTTTTTAAAGTTGATGGACCAAATTTAGGATTTAACCATTTATTTACGTTGGGCTTTTGAGTTCCGGCAGAACACGGAAAAACTAATTCTGGGTCGGTCTGAAAAGCAAAAACTTGTCCAATGGGTAGATTTTGGGGCCATTGTAGGCCTACACCTAACGAGATTCAGATTTTCTTTTTAAATTTTTTTTCATGGAAATTTAAACCTAAAAAATGATAATATTGTAATTATGATACCATGTGACGTAAGATTAAATAAAATATGATATGGTATTATATAAATAAATATATATAATATCACTAATAGATTCATGAACAAAAAAACCTAACTATATAATGATATATCATTTTATGAATTTATAATATCATATGATATTATAATTATAATATTTTCATTTTAGAAAAGTATTATGCAATTTAATTTGATGCAGACTATGCAATCTAATCTAATATAAACTGTGCAACTTTAACCATTGATAGGGGGAGGGATCTCAAATATGAGGCATTCTCTTCCAATCAATAGTCTTTTCATTCAGTAGTTCTTTTTTTATAATCTAATGTAATTTAAGCTATAAAAAAAAGTACTCACCTACCATATAAGCATTATGTAAGAGAAGGAAGGGTTTCAAACCAAAAAATTTGATTTTGCCTTGCCGCTGATTGGATGCTTTCAACATCCTCATCAAGATCTAGTGTTTGCCCTTTATGATTCCAACGGAACTGAATCATGCCCAATTTGACTTGGACCACACTGAGTCCAAAGGCTTAATTCCCAGTGTATGAGTCATGCATGCCTAAGCAATAAGCATATAATTTATCTAGTGGAGAAGAAAACCAGTCTTAGCCAGTCACGTGTAGCATTTGCTATTGAGGAGATCATGGGAAGCTTAGAAGGAAATTGATGAAGTAATCCCATGTTCATCTCATAAGCAGTCCCATATATTAAAAGTAACTCATCAGAGCGAAAAAAGATCAAATTCACATGTAGCTGACAGAGCCAGCAATATGCCTGCTTTGGTTAAAAGATATATATATATAGTACATCACATGCTAACCTTAATCAAGCTCCACAGATACATATGTATGTATGTATGTTTGTATACAGTATGCTTAAATGGGTCAAGTTATAACTTTGAAGGCAGTAGAAGTAAGGCCTTGAAAAGGAGTTCTCTATTTTTAATTAAGATTGTAAAAAAAAAAAAAAAAAAAAGAACAGTTCTAAATAATAGA
>BPVZ01000070.1:581931-598317 GCA_020521535.1 Rubroshorea leprosula | reverse complement strand
AATGATGTTACGAGCTACATTTTGTGTATTATATTAAGTTTACTTTTTGGGTTCTAGAATATAATAATTATTTTTTGTTATAAAATTTGTCTTAAATAAGTTGTAGAGAAATTAAGAAATTGGTGTAACAAGTTACCAAATGTAAGGTAATCCAAACTCTTATCATTTTTTTTTTTTATTATTAATCATTATCCTCCCAATACCCCTGCCCAAGGCCCAAGTTTAAGCATTGGAAGCCTGGAAATCAAAATGACAAAATCCTATGAGGGGCCTTGATAGATCGAAATCTAGTTCAAAATCAACTAAAGCTTGAGCCCAATTACTAAAACAATGCTAATGCTCTCCCCCTCCCCACTCCCCTCCCCCCTCTTACATGGCAAGCCAGTAATGAATCCATTAGTCTAGGTAATAGATTGTTTGCCAAGTAGATTATTTTGAAACAAAATTGATAGTTTATAAATTATTTTTAAAAAATATTATTTTTAGACTAAACTAAAAAAAACCACATAATTAATAGATTATTTATTAAATTTAACTCTTTTTTTCCAATATACTTGTTTATAATGCTAAAATGAAAGCTTCTGCTGATCAAGCTAGGATGGTAAAATTTATGAAATTAAAAATTAAAACTTATAACCATATTAAATAAAGTTTCAGTTGTACATATAAATATATATATTATTTAAAGTTATAAATTTATAAAGATAATGCTTTTTTGTAATTTGATTTGAGTCAAATTGAAAAAAATTGGCTATTGATTTTAGGGGAGGAGGCCTCCCTATCAATAATTGTAGTTGTGCAATTCATAGAAAATTAATTTGCACAACACGTACTTTTCAGATTT
This sequence comes from Rubroshorea leprosula, assembly GCA_020521535.1. Lineage (NCBI taxonomy): Eukaryota > Viridiplantae > Streptophyta > Magnoliopsida > Malvales > Dipterocarpaceae > Rubroshorea > Rubroshorea leprosula. The sequence continues at coordinate 597,473 of BPVZ01000070.1, read as the reverse complement.
ATAAAAACTAAAATTATAAATTTTAAAACCATAACTATACTAAATGAAACTAATTTTTCTTATTTTCTCTTATCTCTCTTCTTATCTTTTCAAAGAAATCTAACCTTCATCGATGAAATGAGAAGCAAACCCATTTCTTTTCTTTCCTTTTTGTTTTTTCAAAAAAAATAGGCAATAACATTTGGTTCTCCTTTTCTTTTGTGGGGCTGACTATAACATATGCCCTTTACTTTTCTGTACTTTGAAATCTCAAATGAACGAGGGAAACGAAATAGGCCACAGGATAATACCTCAACTATTCAACAAATTACAAGAAGCAACAAAAGCGTGGCAGCCCCCTAGCTGTGATGTTAATATGTGAGAGAAGGAAGAGGAGGCATGCGATCTGCAGCCACCTTGAAATTCGACGATCGATGCTTTAAATGATCAAACCAAATTTCAAATATCCAACCCTTTTCTAAAAGTTCCTGCAGCTAGTTTGCCACTGATGTTTCAACATATATTAAAGTGAGAGCAGCAAACTGTAGATTTCAAATTTTGTTGCTAGTTTGTTTGCTCTAGCAATAGGGATCACATGCATGGTATTTCAAGTTAGCATGCAAATACTATATTAACTCCATCTTTTCGCTCGTTATAGGTAAATTATTCACATTGAAACTAAAACATTAGTAGTAAATTAGTTCAAATTGACTAAATAAAAAATCAGATTAGGCTGAAAATTAATACTTGAATGTCTTTAATGAAGCTTCACTTGTAACTAACTCTCATTGGGGGTTATTAAGTCTCTCCCAACATAGACTAACTTTTTATTTAATCAGTTCAGACTATAAAATATTTCTACAAAGAAACTTTGTTAGGGATCTGAATTGAATCCTAGTTTATAGTATACAATGAAATGCAAACTTCACATCAGCCTACCCTATGTAACCATTGATATACTAAAAGTGCTAAATAAATATGTTTCTTTTAAATCAATGAGATAAAGTTTATAAACTACAAATTTTAAACATTATCCTAAGGAGAATAAAATCCCAAGAAGTACAAAGCGGGCATTCACTTTCCAATATAAAGGTAGTCCATTCATGAGGAAACAAGGAGACCAAGGGAACCAGTACCACTATGCTAAAGCTATCCCTCCCATACGTTGAACGAAAAAAAAAAAAAAAGGCAGCAAAGTTTTGGAATAAAGAAACCGACAATAGAAGAAGACGAAGAAGACGAAGAAGAAGAAGGAAGGGGAAAAAAAAAAAAAAAACTCTGAATTGATGCCTTATATGTGCCTTTTACTGCTTTACAGTCCTAAAAACTCTGTACAAAAGCATTCACTCTTGACTGGTCTTGGATCAATTTGCAATTTTTCAGTCCAAGAGGAATTTGAAACTCAAAACTTGGAAGTCACCATCCATGCGATGTGCTAATTTTACTTAAATTATTATATCATATACGTGATTATTTAGAATTTTGAGATAAAAACTAGAACTATGTAAGTGTCTTTCAAACTTTTATAAAATCATTTTTTTAATAATTTAATTAAAGATGAGTCATCTAAATTGAGTGTATATAAGAAATTTTATGACAAATTACATGCTCTTTAACTGAAGTTTGTATAAAAATTCTAAGAAAAAAAATTAGTTAGTCTTCCCATTTTTAATTAATTATGATCTAACCATATGACATTTCATGAATAATAAGTCAAAAACATCACATGAATCATGCCCATCTGTAATCCAGAGGAGTTGGGCATTGAACCAGTCCCCCTGCTTTGTTTAGACTCAGAAAAATACAGATAAAAGAAAATGATTAGCACAAATACCAAAATGATGTATCTTTTTCCATCATAAGTCAGAAGGTTGGTACTCATACATATACAATCAGCATGAGAAGGTAGTTGGGAAATCTAATTTTCATGATGAACTTTGAAATGGTACACCTGTAGGACATAATTGGAACCTCCACAATCAAAAAACCAAAGCATCTAGTTTTTAGTTTCTTGCAACAACCTAGAAGTTAAGGTAATATTTGAATTTACTTTGGTTTGGCTTAAAAAGTGCAACTTGCAAGGATGAATTGTAAATTTAAGAAATTTTTATGTCAATTTTTAATTTCATATCTTAAATTTTAAGAGATAATTTTAAAATTTTATATAATGAATAAAAATTTATATATTTCATTAATTTTTAAAATTTTAAAATAAGCAACTAAAAATTAATAAACACTTTACTATAGTGGAAATTTATTGCAATCAACAAATGCTAAATCCAGAAGGAGAAAAAGACAAATTAGCTCTTATCTCAATGAAAATTAACAACTCTATTGACTAGAACATTCATCTACTTGTCTATGGCAAATAGGACGCCGTGATCTGTCCGTAGATCCATAATAATTTAAAAAAATCTTCTGTGCCTTCTTCGCAGAAATGTTGATTCTAATCTATTTTGATAAAATAATATATCAGTACAGATTGAAAATGAATTTTTTGCTATCTAACCCAGCAGTAGGAAAAGGGGAAAATTTTTTAGTAAGTTCAATGATCAGCAATTAATCCTTACAGTACTAATAGATATCCCTTGCAAAGATCACCATCCAAATTTTTAGAGAAGAATTGCACAAAATGCCAACCCTGGTCTTCAAGTCATGTCCAATTCTCCAAACCCCATTTCCAGTTCAAATTTCAAAACAAAAAGGATAAAAGTTGAAAAGCAAAAAGGCAAAGAAGGACTCAGTTGCCACTTGCCAATTACTATACTTTCCAAAACAGAAATAGGAAAGCCTAAAAAAAAAAACAAAAACTAAGTCATACACTTCTAGCTAGCATTTCTTGAAATCTCCTATATGACTCCACCTTCTCCAACAAGAACTTCTCATGGCAACTAGCAATGAACATATCCGCAAGCTTATCAATCTCATTCACTTCTGTCTCTTCACTCGGCTTTTCTTCTAACCATTGGAGGTAGCCAGAAAGCTGAGAGTCCGAGGCCTCCTCCTTCGGCTCGGTTGAAATCATTGAATTCCACGTTGAATCATTGTATAGATGAGAGTCCGGGAGCCGGTTTAGGACCGGAGCTGGGACCGGTAACACATGGGAGGAGCACCAGTTGTAGTGCAGCCTAAATGAACCAAAAAATGTTTTCTTATGTCTGTGTTTCTTCAATTTCTTTGTGGGGTAAAGAATAAAATGGATGGCTTGGTTTTCTTTGAAGGTTTGGATGATTTTTGATTTTGCCTTGGAAAGAGCTCGAAGAATGCGCGAAATATGAGTGTAAAACAGGGTGTGAATTAGGGTTTTGATCTTCATGGAGCTTAAGGTAGAAGTAGAAGAAGAAGTAGCAGAAGGTGTCTTGAGTGAGAAAGGTTGAAGAGGGTGCAAAGTTTTTAGACGGGATGGCCCAACCATAATTTTTTAGGATGGTGCGTGCCAGTGTGGGAATCAAGGACCTTGTTCTCTTCACTATAAAGGAGCTTGCTTACCAATTTGCCCATGGACTTTAAGGTTATTTTAAAGCATTACCATTAGCTGCTTTGTAACATTGCCTTCAATGAATTTTGAAATATAAAGGGACTACTTTGGAATGGCCTAACAAGAGAATCCTATTTTGAAGTAAGATAAAAAATGGTTAGAAGATGATAATCCAAGTCTCGCCTTTATTAATAATTTAAATTATATAATCCATACTATAAAATATTTTTTTTGATCTAATAATACAAATAGTACAAGAATTTGATTAATTTTTTTGGTACAAAGCATTACCGGATTATATAAGATGAGATAATTCTTCATTTTTCTTAAATCCTTCGTTGTCCAACTCAATATTTAAAGTTAAAATCTTTAATTTGAAATATCAAATTTTTAACCATTAAATCAATCCATTGGATTAGAATTTGATCAATCTTGGCAGTTATGCAAACTCTCGCAAATATATAGCTGCTTAATTTCTCTGATAGGTGTCGATTATAATAAGCTAAGTAGATATATATTTCCTCAGATCTGATGCGGAGGGCTTGGAATAATTAGGATCCTGCGAGTACGTAACTAGAAAAACAAATCCCTAGGTTTTTCTACCATAAGACCCGCTTATAATTTTTTTATTTTTTTTTTGAAAATTCGGTACCTCTGCCTCGTAAAGTAATTAAAAAATGCAGAAATTCTGAGAGATTATAAAGTTTTTACACATGTAAAAATTTATAAAATATTTTTAGCAATATTCGAGAACTGAACTAAACGGCAATTAAGGCTTAATATCCGCCAAAATTACCAGCCCCAGGAATAATATAATGCAGGTTTCTGGCAGTTTTGCTTTTAGAATATATTGTTCGGAGGCAAAAACTATTAGCTGCTGATCTCAAGCAGTGCAATTAATTTGTACAGTTTCCTTTTGGTGTGATGCAACTGAGAGCATATCCTTGAACAAGTATCCTAAGTTTCAGCACCACAAATGGTCATTTCTTTATTTAAGAATATATATATATATATATTTTTTAATCTTAACTTATATAATAAGAGAAAAAAATTTTCTTATCTCTTAACTTATTTTATGCATATACTATATAATTTGAATTTAGGTAGTTAGTGTATATATATATTTAAGAGTATTTGAAAATTAAAAATTATGCATAAGTGCTTTTCGAGTGAATCTTTTTGAAGTGCCCATTTGGCCATGCTTCTAAAAGAACTTCTCTAATTCAATTCACATGGAATATAGCTTTTTTGAAAATGCTCATATAACCTTTTTTTCTTTAACTAAAACTATTTATTTGTAACTTTTGAAATAAATCTTTGATCATTTAACTTTTAAATTTGTTTTAGTTTCACATTTTATATATACGAGAAATTGTTCTAAAAGTTAGGTTTCCTAAATACATGATACTTATTGATATTTTTAGTGACATAATATTGGTGTGGGGTGCACCTGGCCCTTGAGGCCTAGTGGTAATATCCACCCCGGTGCATTCCCCCCTCCCCGGGCTGGGTTCGAAACCTGCCCCTTGCAAATATGTTCAAAAAAATATTGGTGTGGGGTAGGGGGCTAGCCGGCTTTTACAATAATCCTCTAACTTTGCTGGAAATCAAATCGGCCAGCATCTGAATTAATCTTGTAAAAAGAAAGGGGGTTGTTGTAGACTTAAACACATAGTAATAAATTATTCAACAGTACCTAAACATGATAAAGATCTGACCTTTCCAAAAGTACATCACAAAATATCGATGATGATGGTTTTAAGTGACGAAAGAAGAAAAAAAATTGGATCCAGTCGTCTTCGTGTATATGAAGCAAAAATTTAACTCTGCCCACCAAAAATCCCAGGGGTTAAGGAGAACTATTAAAAGAAGTAGAAGAAGGCCCAATTCTACCCACAGTCTACTCTGCGCCAAAAATCCCAAGGGTCAAGTGGAAAAATTAGTCTCCCTGTTAGTCAAAAGAAAAAAAAAAAGAAAAAAAAAAGAGAAGAAATTCTTCCCGCCAGAAATCCACTAATAAAAGTTCAAGGATCGGCCTACCAAAATTCAAGGGTAGAAAAGTAAAACTCACCTTTATCGTGTTTGATTAGTGATAATAGCTATTTCTTAATTAAACTATAAAAATGAGATAAATTTGAGAAACTTCTTTAAAAAGTAGGGAATATAGTTAAGTTTTAATGTTGATAGCTTTCTACTAAATTAAGGGAGGAATGAGAAATACATATACCTTTCATTTTGTAAAAAATAGTTATTTATTGATTCTATATAACGTAGAAGGAAAACTAAAGACTAAGGATTAGTTATTCTTATTTTCTTATGTAAGTTTTTAAAGAAAGTTTTTTTATTTTAACTTATTTTTATGGGAATAAATTATACATTCAATTGTAAATCTCATCCTCTCTCCCTCTTCAACTTCTTAATCTCATTCTTTCTTGTTTCCTCCCATACCCTAGTAGCTGTTTTTCCCTCTCTAACTCTCAATAATTTTCATTAGGTTTCGCTCGTAGTAGGTATGGAAGGTAGTGCAGATTTGTGTGGTTGAATTGGATGTATCACTTCAGCTGTTGACAACATGGTCGATGGTGAGGACCTTGGTAAATATTTTGCCTCAGAAGCTAGAATATCATATTAGACTTTTTAGATGCTTCTAGACATGCGACAAAATGATTCTTTCAAATCTATTTATTCCCCTATGTAACAATTCTGGATAATTTTTTAATAACTAATGATTTTTTATACTTAATTGTTCATATTTGCCTTAGGCAAATTAAGTCATTTGTTACTAGTGCTATAGATATAGTTTCATAGGTTTAGCCTCATAAAGATTATATTGATGCAATCTCTTTGCATCATATATGTACCAGTGAATTTCATTACTTCATTTGTACATGGAAAAAGAAAACGGAACACCAATTATTCTCAACCAAGCATAATCCAAGGGTCAAGGAAAATGGTGACGCTCGTCCACTATGAATTTTGAGTTTTGTCACAAGGATCTAGACTATAGATTTAATATTGTTGAGTTAGGGAAAAAGGGGTGAAGGGGTAATGACTAGTGACTACTTGAGAAAGATACAAGGTAAGAATACTAGAAAAATTAAGAAGATAAATCAAACCTTATCAATTGAAGCAAACAAATTAATGTCATTTTCTTGAAAACCACTTTTGGGGACGGATTATTGGTTTATCCTATCAGATGAATTCGTCGGTGTGATTTTTCACCGAGGTTGTTGTTCAACGTGGGAGATATTGCAACAAGTAATTACTTGTACACTTGAAACTGTACCTACTGTGATGAGAATGACAATTTTGTTTTAATTTTTATGAGATGATGTAAATGTGAGAGAGACTTTATCAAGTGATTCAACGAAGCTGAGATTAATCAATTTCCTTGATTAGTTGTCCAATTTTTTTTAATTATTATGTGATTATGAATTTATGATTGTTAATTAGTTTTTAATAAAAAAAATGCAGTTGTCGAGCAAAACCAACACATATTGCAATATAGAGACAAAACTAATAGAACAATATCGTACAATCATTACGTGGCTGTTGATCTTATCTTCCTTTGAGTTTAAATATCTACTACAATTAAGAGGATAGTGTTATTAAATCATCAATTTATCAATTTATATGAATCTTGAGATTAACTTGAATGAACTCTTACTAATAGGGTATTAATTGTAGTTGCTCTATAGTTGGTAGAACTTTTGAACGTTGGATTCCATCGATGTGTATGAGGAGAGAAATTGGTTGCAAAGGTACCTAATACCAAAAGGCGAGCATGCATCTGGGATTCGTTGAATAAATATGAACCAAACTCTTTGATTTTCAAATTTGCCGAGATGGGATTCATAGTATACAGCTCTTCGATGGTTGTGATTCATCATAAGCAAAAATTCATCCTTTAATTTTGATGCGTATGGAAATGTTATACATTCGTCAAAAGGAAAGAAACTCCTAATCATTGACAGCTTCCATGGCATCATCTTCAACAATCATTTGCACATGGGAAGTTTTAAGGCAATCCTTGCATGATACACATTCCAAATCCCGCGTTACTTTTATGATTTATGGATTTTTTTGATGATTTCATGTACGTAAACTTGTGACTAACATGAGAATGATTTCACACCCATACATCTTTTAAGGTGTGGTTAAAAGAAACCCCTAATCATTGACAGCTTCAATGGCATCATCTTCAACAATCATTTGCACATGGGAAGTTTTAAGGCAATCCTTGCATGATGCACATTCCATATCTCGCGTTACTTTCATGATCTATGGATTTTTTTCGATGATTTCATGTTGGTAAACTGGTGACTAACATGAGAATGATTTCACACCCATGCATTTTTTAAAGTATGGTTATAATCACATAAGAATTTATTAAGGTTATATAAATTTTGTTAATATTATTTTTAAAAATACGAATTTTATTTAAACTATGAATATTGTGTTTAAAATAGTTAATTAAACAATTAATATTTATTATTTAACATATTAAAATTAATTTATAAATTGATATTTTTAAATATTTATTTCAAAAAATAAAATATCAATCAAATCAATTACATATATTATAATTTGTATGATGTTAACAAATACTTGTGTGATTATAATCACACCTACTTTTTTGTGTGAATTTTGGTGTGAATTTTGTTAAGAGAAAGACTTAGAGCTCTTAAATCATATGATTTTGATGTTTTTCAATTGTTAGATTATGAATGAAAATTCAATCACAAATCATACGTCAGATTAAATCTTTAAAATTTAGAAAAGAATGATATATTGCATCACAACAGTCCGACTGCAACATCATAAGTGGGGTTTAACCCAGATTGTAAAAAGTTTTTTTTTTCCTTTTATATTTACAATTCGGCTAATTTTTATCTATATTAAACTAATACATTTAAAGAAATTAATTCTTTTAGTTACTAACATTAAGACTTAAATCTTAAATTTATTGTATAAAATGATACTTGTTTACTTATAAATAGAATTCTCAGACTTTTAAAATGTATTTCTGAGTTTGAAATCAATGATCTCTGGTGAAAAATAGTTCAAATTATAATAACTTACGAAGCAAAATAGTGAACTTAGATGGGGACAAAAATCCAACATCTAACTACATCACTTTTCCGGGCCTAAACCCAATCTGAACTCGTGAGTATAATGAATGTCAGGAAATTATATATACATGAATGGACCCACTGATCATATGTGTGGGCTTGTGATCATCATGAAGATATGGGCCGCATCCACAATTTAAATTTCAGTCCTCATGACGAAAGGATGGCTTAAATGCCAGGTATTATTCTCCTCTTTGTCAAAAAATTTGTTTTTTTTTTTTTGTTTTTAATTTTTTTAAATTAATTGTTATTTTTTTACTTTTTATGGTAAACAAATATTTACCAACGGTTTAAGTAACTTAATTTTTTTTATTAAAAATAAGGGATTCTAAATTTGAATTATATGATATGCGGATGAGATAAAGTAAAAGATAAAAAAGGATTGCGTCCATTGTGTAATCAAAATAAAAAAATGATAAACAATTATGTTTTTCTACTTTAATCATACTATTATCTATTCATCTTAATTAATCATCTAATTAGGCAAAGTCTCTCTTTATTTTTTATTTTTTTTAATTATATTATAAATAAATATAAATATTACCCTCAAATCATTAATTTAATGAGAGAAAAAAATATGATTGTCATTTTAAGACAAAAATAATGATGGATTGAATTATTTTTGCAAAACTAGTTTATAAATACTTCAATGGTAAAAATTCTCACCTTCCTCCAAATCTTTTCAAAATTAAAAGATACAAAAGTGCTTTTTCTAGAGCTTCAAGGGTCAATTTCCATAACAATGTGTAACTAAAATAAAGCCAACAAATGTTCCTCACATTTTGGGGCAACTAGTAATAGCCAATTCCTTAATGGGTGAACACCCCTTTAGGTGATGAGTTCGAGCTTCAGGGGATAACAGTTCCCCACTTCTCAGATCTGCTCTCTTCAAAAATAAATAAATAAAATAAACAAGAAAATATTGTTATTTCCTACTTTATATAATTCTCCACCATTATTTATCCCTTCGAACTTTTAAGACTGGTTTTCTTAGTTGTCTTATTTCAGAGTGGTGACTTGTGACTGCAATTTTATTGGCCAGTAATACAGACACAAAAATTAAAAATTAATAATATAGTATAAATGATGTTATTAAATGAATTAATATATATAATATTATAAATTTTAATGAAGTAAAGAGTGGTGTTATAGGGATAATATTTTTATACTACCTTTTTATACAACTTTCACATGTCATTAAATGAGTGAATACATACAATATCACGGATTTCATATAAATTAAAAGAACCAATATGACACGTCAAGTTGTACAAAAATGTAAAACAAAAAAGTTATACAAAAATCATTTTCCTAAAATCAAATATGTTAATCATTCACCTTTTAATATATTAAATGACGAATATAAATATTTTAAATGACAGATATAAATATTTTAAGTAACAAAATTTATATCATATCATTAATTTTAATTTTTAATCCCAAAATTTTAGTCTTGATTATCTTTATTCATTATTAATTATGTTCTTCTTGTTTGTACATTTCCTTCATGAAAGGGAAAAATACAAATTCTGGTGAACATACCTAGAATAGAAATACGGTAAGTTGGGATTCAAGATACCCTAAAATGGCAGATGGCAACAAAAATGACCAACTAAACAATCCCATAAGACGGATGAAACAAGATTGGCATCCATAGCAAAAAACATCTCAGGGTTAAGTGACAGTAAAATCCACAATCGAACACATTATCTTAAGGTGGTTTCTTGTAGCTAAAAACCTGCAACTTTAGTTAGGAGAGAATTCTATTCTTCTTCAAGATTCAGGTTTCTCCTTGTTGGTTTACAACACTTTTTTTCTCATGAACACTGTTTCTTATTGCAGGTTTCTTTGAGAAAAGACTAGCCACCATGAATGGTGTACCTCAACTCGATGCCAAAATGTAATCTCTTATCTTAGGGAAGATAGATTACATAAATATTACACATTTAATTCACTTCCAATTTCAATTTGCAGTGGCTTGCACATCAGGGAGGCATTGGAACTTCAATTAGAAATCCAGAGGCGTCTCCATGAACAAATACAGGTATAATGTGATAAAACATTGATTTTGTATCATCCTAATCCTGTATGCATCTATATTCCATCTAAACTATATGGTATGAATTTCTAATGAAACAGTAGCAACGGAAGTTTGAACCTTTTCTTTATGTCAGTTAATATATACCTGAGGGTAATCAGGATTATGAACTTGTTTTATGTTCTGGTCTCTACTTTTTCTCACTGGATAGATTCAGAGAAATTTGCAGTTGCGAATCGAAGAGCAAGAAAGGCAGCTCAAGATGATTCATAATCAGCAAGAAAGCCTATTGATCTCTCGTCTTGCCAACCAGGTTTCGATTGCTGAAGATATTAAGGTTTCAATTGCTGAAAGCTTAGGAAACACTACTCCCTTCCCCTCCAGGAGTACAAGTTAGCTTCTTAAAGAATTCAACAGTCCTTGATCCTGGATATGATATTATGTGCTGAATTATTAGGTGTAATAGAACTATGAGAGCCTGCACTACATGAAAATTCAGTACTTAATTGTGTTGGAGAACTTTTGTGGTCATTTTCCTTTCACTTGAGTTTTGTTGAATGGTTGAATGACGTTTTCTGTTGTTTATTGGTATAAAAAGCAGCCAAAATGTTCTGAAGAAACCGAGTCCTTTGGTTATCCTATGTCTCTTATTCATTTGAAAATTAGATGCTTCATGTTCGGTCTGAGACACTCCCAATCCCACATCTAGGTGAAAGTGCAAATTATAAGAGCTAAAACCAAACATACATATTACTAAAAATTTTAGCTTCAACTCTTTACTAGAAAAGAAACTATTTATTACGTTATGTAGACAAGGAATGATCACTACTTGGATTCATTTTACCTATCACTTGAATTTTTGCACCTTAGTTTAGATTGTGGTATTTTTTTAGCTTTTATCATTTATCTAGCATTTGAAAAAAAAAAAAATCTCTATGTAAAATGCTTATTACAATTAGTGTTGTGCAATTCTTACTGCACAATTTAAATTATTTGATAAAATCTGAGTCTCTTTATATTATAAATTTTTTATTATTTAATCATTTATATTTTATAATATGAAGAACTCTTCTTATGTAATGACTTCATGTCATCAAATAATTTACGATATAGCCTAAAAAATAAGCCAAACTATTTATTCTAAAATAATTTAAACCATTAAATAGGATTAGTCCATGGGAGGCATCCCGTCAATAGTTGAGGGACCAAATTGTACAAGAGTTGAGAGACCAAAAAAATATATAAGGGACAAAAATTTACAAAACTTTGAAGTTAAAGGACCCAAATTTGGAATTTAACATTTCAATTTTACCGTTTTCTATCGCACCGTCTCCTCCTTTTTCGTACCAAACTTGAAATTCAGGTAAGAACAGGATTATGACTTTATTAGTCAATTTTAAGTATCTACGGATTAGGACTTCTGAGTAGGATCTGAACCTATAAATAACTAGAGAAAAAAACGCAATACACTAACCTTCAGTTTGCCTTCTCCTCACTCTCCCTACACTCTGAGGAAAACTAGAAAGTAGAAACCCTAATCGCCATTCCCGTTGCTGCTTCTTTTTTGTTCTTTGCTCTTCCGTTTTGTTCATCAATGGCCACTCTTCCCTACGATAGAGAACGCTGGATGGTCCGAACCTTCGGCGGCGGAAAAAGAAGTCAGCTTTGCGGCCAATACCCTGTTTTTCCTCCCCTGAAACGCCCAAAAACAGGGCTTCCGTCGATCAACGGCGGCCACAGGTTTAATGGGTTTCCGATTGACTACAACCCCAGTTCAATCAACATACCGCGATACTCCCCACAAATCTCTCATGCGACTGTTGATACGATTTCGGCGTTATTGGCGATCAATTCATGTCAGAACCCTTTTCCGGCGATGGCAATCGATCCCGGTTTCCAGCACGAACGCCAGGCGAATGTCGTGGGTCCTGTTCCTCCCGGGGCTACGACTTTGGTTATGCCGACAGTTCAAGGACCCCAAGCACCGATGTTAGGTCTTGTTAATCCTACTCCTCTGCCTTCCCCTGTTCAAGAAATCGTAAAAACCCAACCTTCAAATTCACAAGTTAAATCCGATTCATTGCCGCTGCCGCCGCCTCCTCTTCCTTTATCCGGCACCGCCATTGTAGATCTGCTTAATTCTCTGGCTAAACGAGGACTGATTAAACCAACAGAAGAAATCCAAACCCAACCAGAACCAGAACCAGAACCAGAACCAGAGCCAGCTTCAATAGGACTCGAATTCGACCCAGCCTTGCTGAAGAAGCGCCATGAATCGGTAATAAACGCCCTGTACTCCGATATGCCAAGACAATGTTCGACATGTGGGCTCCGGTTCAAGACCTCGGGAGAACACAGCAGACACATGGACTGGCATGTGCGAAAGAATCGAGCGAAGAAGAACAGAAGTGCGAAACCACTTAGGCTTTCTCGTCCGTGGTTCCCGAGTTCCGACGAAGAACCATCCCCTGCAATTCCTGAATCCTGGCTTTATCCTGAGGAAAATTTGAATGAGAAGAAAACTGATGAACTACTTATTGTTCATGCGAATTATGATCAGAAATTGTGTGCGTTATGTAATGAAGCTTTTGAAGATTTTTACTGTGATTCGACTGAAGATTGGATGTACAAAGGAGCTGTTTACATGAAGGCTCGCAATGGAGAGTTGGGACCTATAGTCCATGCCAAGTGCCTGCCGGAGCCACCAGTTTGACAGCGTTTCCCGCCAAGGATTGTAAGGACTTTGGGTTTTTTTTTTTTTACCGAAGAAATTGTTAGAAGTTAAAAATTAAGTTAGTATTTTGCTTTTAACGAGGTTTGACCACTTATTAAAGGTGTAACAGTCCTGTTGGGCTGCAGTGGTCATCAATGGGTTACAATGGAAGAATGCACTTGTAAAGTCTTTTGATCTTACGGTTGCAAGACAATATGTAATGGAAATATTATATACCTTCGTTGAAATTTATAATATGTGATTGTTTTCAATTGGTAAAATCTTATCTTTTATCTTTTAGTACTTAAATATCTTTTTTTTTTTTGTTATTTCAATTTGTTGATTACTTAAAAAACCTTAATGTGTGCTTTGTATGACTATTGTATGGACTTTCTACTCACACCACTAGGTTCGAACCCTTTTGCCCTCATTTCCCTTTCTCCTTACCCCCTATTCCCTTTATACCAAAAAAATAAAAAAAAGTTGCTGATTCCTAGTTTAGTACTAGGAGTGAGCATGACATGGGATGCCCATTCCCACTTTCTTTTTGGCATACCAAACTTGGTGGGGGTGTTTAAAAAGAGTTAAGTAATACATATTAATTTTTTATTGTTATTTAATAATTGTAATTATTTATTTTTAATGACTTAACTAAACAAAGCCATCGAAAATTATGAAATCGTTAAATTTGACCCATTGCAAGGTAAAGTTTGGTTAGCTAGTGTTAATTAGGGGTTAATATATCTTTTTAACTTGTATAGTATATTTAATTTGAAGAAAAATTCCTCCCTCCTCTCTCATCAAACCAAAAGTACCCTTAGTTTTTCTAGAATCGTCGAATTTACAGTTCTTATATTTCTATTCCTTTATAAAAGAGAAGATGTTGACGAGAGTTCCAACCCTTTACCTACTAACATAAGAATCTTTTACTTTGTAATATGAATTGCATTAAATTATAAAATAAAAATTAAATTGAGAATAATTATCAATATTAAGGACCCACCAACTATCACTGCTTCAATAATTTGTCATCTTCATCTCTTTTTTGGAATGATCATGTTTCAATATAATGTCGACATAATTTGTCATGTTCATCTCATTTTGGAATGATCATGTTTCAAAAAGAAATCGGGAATGATCCGATAAATCTTGTCTTTCCCGAGTCCAAAGGATCTCCATTTCTTAGATTCACATAACATTGTTCAAAGTTCTAACTATTTTCCCCAGGGCCTTTCCAAGGTGGCCGACTCCTCACGCATGTAAATTGCAATGCGCAAGATACAGGTACATATACTATAATTCAGTTCTCTGTTTTGGCTTCTTGAATTTTGGCCCAAGGGGGAAGTTAGTTCTCCATTTTTAACATGTTTAGGTAACAAAATGCTAAAAATAGAAGTAACAAAAGAGAAGATTTGAGGATTTCATTTGTGTTTTTTTTTTTTCATATATCAGATAATAAATTATATAATAAATATCTCATTTTTTTTTATAATCTCTTTCCATTTTTAGTAAAATTTGAATATGGTACTAATTCATAATTAAAAGTTTTAAGATTTTAACTAATTGAAACACTCTCTTGGAGTGCTTCATGTGTGTTTCATTGCCTTCAACACTACACCAAATTAAATACACACAGGTAGATAGACTAGTTTAGAAAAATCCTACAAAGAGGCTCCCAAACTAGTTCAGTGCTAGCAAATAAGTCCTTATAGTTTTTCTAGTGGCAAATTGGTTCCTAAACGTTGCCACTCGAAGAAATCCACCATAATTGGAAGGTGACTTTTCTAGATTACATTTCAAGTTTGAGGTTGAGTTTGATCTTATATAAACCTTTATTAGGTTCTTAACCAACTACAAAAAAATAAAGATCATTATATATTTAAAATGATTTCTTCCTAACAAAATAATTCAATTAATTAAAAACTTGAAATTTCAATTTTTATATTTGAATGTTGAGTCGGGTGAAAAAAAAATTTTAAATAAAAAAAATTTATCCTTCTTAGATAATACATCATCACATATTTAAATTGATTTAATAATAGCATTTGTCTTTTTTCTTTTTTTTTTTTATGTTCATTTAGAGAGCTCAAGCAAAATGTCCTCATTCAATGAATTTAAAAGATGTCCGGATTCATTGAATGCTTCTATTAGTTTGGTTCCTAATATATATATATATATATATATTTTTTAATCTTAACTTAT
>BPVZ01000070.1:571606-581831 GCA_020521535.1 Rubroshorea leprosula | reverse complement strand
TTGAGTTCAGCTTCTATTTATGGAGAGTCAGAAAGCATAAAATGAGGCCAATTTGAACTTTCTAAATTTATTGATTTGATTTGATGACCAATTAAAGTTGTATCCCCAAAAAGGCCCAAAAAAGTTCACCCTTTGAAAATTTCTTTAAAGACTTAGTATTAAATTTTGATTAAGGTGTTTTCAGTTTGAAGGTCCCCTCAAAACTTACAGCAGTCTGAGCAACATGGGCTTCTGCACTCAACAGCCATCATCAGCACCACCGCCTATGGAGGCAGGGTCAGCACACCCTAAGCAAAGACCACCCCTTTCAGCCACCATCACCACCGCAAATCCTCTGGAGCAGCTGGCTTCTACTTTCTCCGTTAATGACCCAGAAATCCCTGGATATCAATCTTCCTGGGATCACTTCTCCATTGATGGTGCGTCCAGCATTCAATCCAAAGGCACCTTGCAGTCAATTGTGAATGGTTCATTCCACTGCCTCAGGTTTCCTCAGGGCACTCTGCTTTCCCTAGACCAGAACAAGTTGCTTCATGATATTGAGTCCTCCTGCTGTGATCCTCAACATGAGCATATGTTAGCGGTTGTTTCTGGAGCTAATTCCAGTAATTCATCAACTTCAGTTGCAGCATATTCAAGAAAAACAAGAATTAGATGGACTCCAGATCTCCATGACAAGTTCATCGACTGTGTCAATTACCTTGGTGGTGCTGAGAGTAAGTACTAAATAGTTTTTAACTTAATATGAGATTAGAAAGTATATATATCTTTATGATTTTTTATGATTCTTAGGGGCAACACCAAGGGAAATACTAAAGCTTATGGGATCAACTGGATTAACAATCCTCCATGTCAAAAGTCATCTGCAGGTACCTTAGAGATACAATTTTTGACCTTCATGGATTTGCTTCATTAGTCTCTACCATGTTAAGAACATATTTTTCTTTGCAGAAACATCGATATGCAAAATTCATGACAGGATCAAGACAAGGTAAATCCATGACCTCGCAGTCTTATAGGTTAATATGCTTAGTTTTGAGGTGTGAGTTTGTGTGCATTCTACAATAGATTTGCTTATTGGAGCTTTGGTTATACATTTGCTGGAACTTTGGACATGACAATAATATATGTTGTTCTTTCACAGGCAAATCTGACAGAAAAGTTAGCTCCATAGACATACCAAAGCTTTGTCTGAAGACGTAAGCTGCCTCCTAATCTAGGTTTAATGACCTGTATCTGCATTGTTTGTATTGTAGTATGTTCCTGTTTTTTTATTGCTAATTCTCTTCCATTTCACCTCTTGAGCAGTAGTATGCAATTCAAGGATATTCTGCAGCTGCAGCTGGATCTTCAAAGACATCTTCAAGAACAGTTAGAGGTTTGGCCTTAATTCCCCATACTTGCTTGTTTGGAAGTTGCAGGCACCCCCGTTCCCTAGTTTACATCTGATGAGAAATTTAACAGATTGTTGAAGTTAGCTAACAGGAAAGTTCAGAAAACTTGGTTGCAACAGTGAACTAATTCTTGTGTTTCTGTAGCAGATACAGAAGAATCTACAGCAGTTGATTGAGGAACAAGGCAAGCAGCTTAAGGTGATGCTGGAACAACAAAAACAAACAAAATGAAGCCACCTGCCCGTAGAAGTTTCAGAGCTTGGATAAATGGTTGTGGTTAGATTGCTAATTCTTGGTTCACGAGAGCCATATGAACTCAGAGGAGAGCAAATTATGCAGTGTTACTTTTGTGCAATGGTAGAAGTGTGTTCAAACTAATAGAATTGTTGTGCCTCCTAATTATGATCCTCCTTCCACTTTGAAAGTAAAATTGCAAGCTAGTAAAGACTAACCTCTTGAATGCAAAATCCGAGCTCAGTGTCATTCCTCTTGTCAACATGGGTACACAATCAAGTGTGGTCTAATCTTCTAGTTGCTTAATTAATTGCATGATCTGAATAATGAATTTTTATTAAATAATCATGAAATTTTTTTTTCGTAAGTTTTAAATCATGAATTTATATAAAATAATTAAAAAAATTAATTATACTCCCTTTGTAACAAAATAATTGTCATTTATTTTATTTAGAATTTATCCTAAATTAATTCTTATTTTTTTAAAAAAATTAACCCATTTTTTTTTTTTCTTTTATTCTTTTTTTTTTTTTTTCCTTTTATTTATTCTTTTGTTCCCTCAAGTTTTTTTTTTATCTTTTATTTTTATTAATGATATTATAAATAAATATAAATATTATCTTTAAATTCTTAATTTAAAGAAAAATTAAAAGAAAAAAATTAATTATTTTGAGATAAAAAGCATAATAATCAAATTTAAAAGCTTAACAAAAAGAGTAATTTGTTTTGAGTTTCAACTTCTAAACTTGGTGAAGCTAAAACCAACATTTCATATAAAATTTTGCTGTGTTTGGCCCAACAGGCCTCAATTGGGCCCTAAACGCCGAAGACGTCCCAAACAATAAGACTTTCAATTGTCTCCATTTTTGTTTTCTCCGAGGAAGCGAAGAGAGACCACAAGAAACAACAATGGACGATATGAAGAAGAGGAAGATGGACAACGATGGAGAGATGTCAACGCAGGAAGACCTTCGCTTGCTGCTCGAACCCCTTGCTAAATCCCAGCTCGTTGATCTTCTCTCTAGACTGTACGCTCCTCTCCTCCTTGCCCCCCACTTTTTTTTTTTTTGCGTCGATTTTTTGCTATATTCATACGCTGTTTGGTTCCCCAGAAAAACTAATGAGAGAAAACATAATACTTGATGAAAGTTTCTTCTTTTTTTCCCATTTGTTAATGGGGTCTTGTGTTTATGGGTTTTTTTGTTGGGACTTTGGGAGCTGGTTGTGTTTGGGACTTTAGGTTTCATTTTGACAAATTTTTAGGGAAATTAAAGTGTGTTTTTTTAACAAGGCCTTCAAGTAGTAAAAGTTTATGAAATTTTATGGTTGATATGAATAGCTTTAATATTAATAGTTCCTGTTTTTATTCTTTTATGAAGTATTCTGAAATCTACTTGAGGAGTCAGCTTGGTTCCTTCTTGGTGAAAGTTTCCTGTTGAAGTTGATGCTGATTTTTAATCAATGATTGCATAATACTAGGAGTAATTTGCTGGGGAGACATAGTTGTGGTCTATTTCTTCAGAACATGTATTGAATAATTATATCATCTGAATTACCTTGACTTTGATTCATGATTCTAACTGCCATATCTGATACTAAGCTCAAGGCATAGCCGTTCTTCCTTCCAACATGAATGCTTTTATTATGTTACTGAAATGGTTCATTATTTTTCCTTTTGAAGAAGATTACGGTTAAAGGAGATCACTGTGATTGTATAACTTTACTAATCATGTAAAGTAACTTTTTACTGAGTAATGGCTTTGATGCCAGCAACACATATTCTATCTTAAACCTCTATTATTCTTAAACTTCCAAGTGGCTGTAGAAATATTAAATGGAAGTGTAAGTGTTCAAAGAATTGATTACTATGTTGCTTAGAATTCTTGTGTTGATGTTGTTCATCTTGCATGTGAGAGTGATCTGCTTGTGGTAAGTGAATGGATAATCTATCACTGTTGCTTGGAGTTGTATGCTGTGTGATTGACATTTTGCATGTATGTTTGTTTGCATGTTGACGCATAAAGAGGGTCCCAATATCCGTCAATTGCTGAAGAAATTAAAAGTTTAGCGAGTGCAGATCCTGTTCATCGAAAGCTTTTTGTTCGTGGCTTAGCCTGGAATACCTCTTCAGAAACCTTGTGTGATGTGAGTGCTTTGCTGATTGTTGATTGTGTTTTGTGTGAATTGAGGCCTCTGTCCCTAGTTATATGGCTATCATCTTATCTTTTTGCACATGAAGAATCAATTTGCTAACGCACTTGATGCTTCTTTTATTCTTTTGCATTCATTTGTACTGTTTGTTTTTCTGGAATTTCCAGAGACACGAGTTTGGAGTCATTTAAACTGAACTCCCTGAACTAATGTTTCTGGTCTAGGCATTTCAAGTGCATGGTGAAATAGAAGAAGGGGCTGTGATATATGACAAAGCAACTGGAAAATCACGTGGTTATGGGTTCATTACTTACAAGCATATGGAGTCAGCTCAGAGTGCACTAAAAGCGCCAAGCAAATTGATTGAGGTAAGCATTAGAATTTGTCTATCTTTAGCATGTTGGTATCTTTGATGCAAAAGGATGAGTTTTATTTTATTCTTATTCAAGGATGAATTAGTGACAATTCAAACATGGCAGAGTCACTTCTGACCAAATTGCTAGAGTATATGTTTATTACATAATGAGATGACCATAATCTATAACCATAATCTAGTAAGAGATTAAGTAAATGTGATGAAAAATGTTGCATGGCTTGCCAAATAATTCTAATATTGTTCTTCCTACCAAAATGTAATAAGCTAGTGCAGTGCCAGTGTACATAGAAGGTTGTTCCAATTACAAATGCATTTACTTTGATTGATGTTTGATTCCATTGGGTCTTGCTTCTGGATTCTAACTTACACTTGTTTAGAGCCAACTAGTGAAAGGAAAAAAGGGGACAAATAAGAGATTCTAGATGACAATCAGAACGTAACTATAAGAAGTTGAACTCTTGCTGTTATAGTTAAGAAAAACGCCTAATTAAAATAATGAAATAGGAAAGACAGAATGATATCTTGATTTGACTGTTTATCACCTTTATGTGTCCTTTGTTCATTTACTTACATGCATCCCTTGATTTCAGGGCCGGCTGGCTGTCTGTAATCTAGCTTGTGAGGGGTTAACTGGGGCAAGTACAACACCTGATCTAGCCCAGAGGAAGCTCTATATTGGGGGCTTGTCACCAGAAGTCACAAGTGAGATGCTTTTAAATTTTTTTGGAAGGCATGGGGAAATAGAGGAAGGATCAGTTGCATATGACAAAGATACAAATGAATCACGGTTTGTACCTTCTCTATGTTTGAGTATTGTCATGCTGTTTGCATTTATCCTGTTGTTGTTGGAATTAACAAATGCCTCTTAAAACTTTTATCCTTTTGCTCAAGTGCAGTGGGTTTGGTTTTGTTACATACAAGACAGTTGAGGCTGCAAAAAGGGCAATTGATGATCCACAAAAAATCCTTGGGGTAAGTGCATGGTGCTAATTTGTTTGTTTACTATAGCTTGTGTAATTGATTGGCTTTTTTGAGAAAAAGGTTCCTTGAAATAAACTATTTAAAATTGTTGCTGATTAAAAAAAAAAAAAAACTTAAAATTGTTTCTTGATAACCAAACTTGGTACTTGAAGATAGAATCTTGGGAAGAGACGAAGATGTCACAGCAACACAACTGTTATATACCTATATCCAAATCTAATGTGACTAGAATGTTATAACTAGTAAGACTGAGGGCTTTCTCCCTAAATTATATGATTGCTGGTTGTAAGCTGTACTTTACATAGAGATGAACTGTTTTGTGTGGTTTATTACTCAATGTCCTTTAGTGTATGTCCAGACGAGTTATCATAGATGTTGGGAACTGATGCGCACTTGAAAGGGTTCAATCATGCATTGGTAATATGATAATCACTGCATTCCAATACTATGTAAGAAGTTACAGGATGGTTCCTACGTTGATGCAGGGGAGAACCATCATTGTGAAGCTTGCTGATTCACACAAGGGCAAACCTGTTCAAGCACAATTACCTTCGACTGTGGTTCCTGTAGCACTATCCATGGCAGCTGGTTATCCACAGCCCGGGAAAGCCTATCCAAGTGCTGCCCCTGCTGGCTATACATATCCACAAACTGTAGCCTCATACCCTGCTACTTCCTACCCTAGCCCCCCTATGGCGCCTGGACCATACACTACACAACTGCCAATTCCATATGCCACAGCTTCTGCAAAGAAGGATCCACAAGGGATACCACCAGCTGCACCCATGGGAATGGCTGGTTACCCATATTATATTGGCAAACAATGATTCAAGTCCCAATGGAAGCATGGTGGAAGCTCCAGTTAACCTTTGTTTTTTAATGGGACATCACTACTCTTAGGTTTGTATCTCATGTAGCATCAAGGACTCTCTTTAGTTTAAATTGATAGTTCCAACTCATGATTTTGCACATCAAGTGACAATAGGATTAGGGGAGAGTTAAATTTTGGTCTTTGTTTCATCAAGTTATTAGAATTTCAGTAATGTTGAGTGCAATTAGTTAGTTGATGCACGTTAATGTCTAAATTCCAAGCAATAATGAAGCTCTTTGTTTTGCCAAGGGACATGCTGTCTCCCATTTCTGATTCTCCAGTCAACTTGTATCTTTTGAGCCAGTTGAATGAGTATCAACTCTGTGGTAAAGGTTATCCGTCGGGTCACCCGTCACATTTGATTTGGGGTAGTGTCGTGGATTTTCCATTACCACTAATTTTAGGCCACCAAACTCTCCCTCATGGTTAATTTACTGTACTACCCTTCTTTAATATCCATCCTCTGCATTAAAAATTCGTCATACTAGTACAAGTTTTACCTCAAAAAAAAGGGTGCATTTTTATTTAGGGTTGAAAGAGTAAAAAATATATATATTTATATATTTTTACTTTAGGGATTAAAAAAATGTTTAAAATAGTTTGGGAATTAAAAGTGGGTAAAATTTAAAGTTGAGGGACTAATATTGAAATTTAAACTTAACTCCTCAGCCCCACACAGGGCCTGTTTGGTTTCCGTGCTGGGCTAGAAACACTCTTGAGGAAACTTTTTCTAATTAATAGGGTGTTTGGTTGGAGGTAAATATTTTTTGAAGAAATTTATATTTAAAAAGTATTATATAAAAGGAAATTAAGTTTTATAATAAAATTTTGTTGTATTTTGTGAAAAATTAACATAAAAAAATATAAAGATAGTTATTAAGTGGATTTCGTATATAAGGAGAGTTACGAGAAATTTTTCTCTTTGAAAATAGTGGGAAAAAAGGTTTTTAAATTGAAAATTATATCAAAAAATAAAAACTAAATATCTTATTTTTATTATTTATTTATTATAATTTTGAGATATATAAATATTAAAATACCTTTATAAAATCTTGAAAGATGATGTTCATCGCAAAAGTTTAGTAGACATCCTAAAAGAAAAAATAAAATTGCCAGGGAAATGAGATGTTGCTTCCAAGAAAATATAATTTTTATTGAGAATTATAAATGGTTATTTTTAAAATAGTAGAGTGATGTGCGGTCACATCTAATAATTTGAGGGCAAAAACCCTTCTTAAGCCCCTCAACTTTTTCGACAGCAAGTGATAAGCCCCTGAACTAAAATTGATGCGAATAAGCCCTCCAACCCCCCGTCTGAAGCAAATAAGCCCCTCCATTAACGAGCCCCTCAACGTCGTTTGTTTAATGGCTTGTGTGGCATTTAATTTACACGTTGTATCCAACAAATCGATCCAAAAGTCTTTTTCCTCTTGCTCTCCTCCATCAAAACTAGATCTTAGTTTTTTCTCTTCTTTACCTGAACTAGATCTGGCTTCCTCACCATCACACGATGATTGAGAGAGGAATGACTTTTGTCCCTTTCACTTTGTTCCTCATTAGATCTTCTTTCCCACGATGATTGAGCGAGCAATGGGTTCTTTAGAAGATCAAATTTTTGTCAATTTCTTGAAGGTTGAGATTTTGGCATTTACTTTTTGTTGTTTTGCATGTTTCCTGTTCGATGGTTTTCATTTGATCTGTTACTTTGATTTGGGTTTCTCTCTTTTTTTCATTTATTCTTTCTTGACTTCGCCATTGTTAGCCTGGTGTTTGAATGGATCTGGGGTTCTGCAAGTTGTTGAACTTGGATTTCAAGGAGAAAGTTTGTGGAGGAGAGACAAAATTGTATCTGTATATGTTCAAGATATTGACAACAAATTTGAATCTAATTTCTTTTATTTTCTCTTAATTTAATATAGGTTTCCCTTTTCTTTTTCTTTTTTTCATTTGTTCTTCTGTCACCATTGTTGGTTTGGGAACTAGATCTAGATCTAGGGTTTCTGGTTTAGTAGCCCAATTGTGACGTCAGTGGAGGGGAGAGACGATATTGATTCTTTGAGAACAAATTTGAATTGAAATTGTAAAGGAATGAGGAGAACAAATTTGTAGGGGAGATTTAATTTTATAGAGGATGGAAAGAATAATAATTTGGGTTCAAAACTGGAAAAAAAAATTAAGAAGGAAACTTTGTCATGACAATTAAATTTACAATTAAAAATATATAATGAATCGATTAATTAATAGATTAAATAAAAAAATTTATGATTTATGGCAAAGTTTTTGTGATAATAATTAAATCTGTAATTTAATTAAAGAATTAAATGTGTAATTTAATTGAAGAATGAATCAATTAATTCATAAATCAAGGAATAATAAATTTAATTAAAGCAAATGAATTGATTATATTTCAATAAAATGCCATCCCATTAAAAAAAATTTTTAAATGTATAATTTTAGTTTCCATGTTAGCATTAAAAATTAAAGAAAAAAATTATTACCAAAAAAAAAAAAAACCACACTAGTGTTTAGTTGACAAAATGAACTAAAATAGTTAAAAGGAAAAATTCTAGAGATTACAAAATGTATTTATGAAGTATAGAGATTAAATTTAGGTATTAACTTTCTTTGTTTAGGCTGAATAATTTCTCTTCACGAACTACTAATGACACGTTGCATCCAACCTGTAAATTAAATGCCACGCAAGTCATTAAACAAACGACGTTAAGGGGCTCGTTAACGGAGGGGCTTATTTGCTTCAGACGGGGGGTTGGAGGGCTTATTCGCATCAGTTTTAGTTTAGGGGCTTATCACTTGCTGTCGAAAAAGTTGAGGGGCTTAAGAAGGGTTTTTGCCTAATTTGAGTGATATTTCTGTATTAATAATTATAAAATCTAAAGTTGAAGGCAAAATGGATTAGAATATTATTATCTACTTTTAAAATATAGTCAAATAGTAAGAATTTATTTCCTCACAAAATAGTAAGGATTTATTGAATAGCTCGTCTAACATTAGATTTTGAAATAAAATTATTTATTTTTTATGAATTATATGTTTGAATTTCATGAATTTTTTTTATTTTTTAATTAATATGTAAATAATTATAATATATTCAAAAAAATAGTAAGAATTTATTTATATAAAAATTTTATATATTATATTTATATAAAAATTTAATTATTTATTATTTATTTTTAATATTTAAAATTTATTTATATTTATATAATTATTTTATCATCTAAAAAATATAATAAATTTCAATCATTAAAACTAAATAAATAAATAATTAAAATTTTATATAAATATAATATAAAAAAACTTACATATAAATAAACTCTCCCTCCAAGTAAAATATCATTGTATTTCAAAAGTAAGCGTGCCTTATTGGCTAAAATAATATATTACCAAAAAAGTAAAAACAAAAAACCAGGTTATAGCCAGTTAGCGTGCTCAATTTTTCTGGGAAGACAACCTCTGACTATGGAAAACTCTTTACAGGGTTAGTTGTTTTGAATGGGCGGCCACAATCTAAGCACTTTCCTAAAATTGTACCTTCACCAAAACACCACCAATATATCATAGAAAGAAAGGTGACTTCCACACACTTTTTGTTGAATAGAGCCACTATACTTGCATACCACATATATATATATATATATATTGGATAAGTATAAATTTAAATAAAAAAATTTAGCACTGAGTCTTGTGACCTATCGATTTTAAATTTATTTGTAAAATCTCGTCTCCTAATTCAAAAAGTTAGAGTTGGATTTTCTCATTTTCAAAATATAAATATTTTTAAAAATAATAATAATAATAATAATTTTAATTTAATATTTAAAATTAAAAGCATAACTTTTACAAAAATTTATGACCAATTCACCTTTTCAGGCCAGTTGCATATTGGTAGGGTATATAATTTTTTTTTTTGGTGAAGGTAATAATTAAAAATTAAAAGTTGGTTACGGTAGTACTTTATTTTTGACAAAATTTGATAACTGATCAGGGTGCAATCTACCAACAACCTTATTAAGTTATAGTGACCACCAAATGATCACCAATAAATCACAACAGGGGAAATGCGGTAGGCTGTTTAATTGATCTAAAGAGGGATAAAAAAAGGACAGTCCACTCTTTTGCCCTTTTAAGTTCAAATCTACCTTCTGGTAAGGATCATCATGCTCATTTTTAAGTGCATATCTACCTAGGGACTAGGGTTCA
>BPVZ01000070.1:549294-569907 GCA_020521535.1 Rubroshorea leprosula | reverse complement strand
TCGGAAATCACTTGTCTCGAAGAGCCTAATGCGTTACCTGATATATATTAATTAAATAGTTTAAAATTAACTAGTAAACTGATGTTAAAAACATATATAAATTAATCAAATCAATTCGAAAAGACAATAGAACTCAGATTTTGTATGATCTTCACTTGAGTTCAGCTTCTATTTATGGAGAGTCAGAAAGCATAAAATGAGGCCAATTTGAACTTTCTAAATTTATTGATTTGATTTGATGACCAATTAAAGTTGTATCCCCAAAAAGGCCCAAAAACTTTTAAGTTCACCCTTTGAAAATTTCTTTAAAGACTTAGTATTAAATTTTGATTAAGGTGTTTTCAGTTTGAAGGTCCCCTCAAAACTTACAGCAGTCTGAGCAACATGGGCTTCTGCACTCAACAGCCATCATCAGCACCACCGCCTATGGAGGCAGGGTCAGCACACCCTAAGCAAAGACCACTCCTTTCAGCCACCATCACCACCGCAAATCCTCTGGAGCAGCTGGCTTCTACTTTCTCCGTTAATGACCCAGAAATCCCTGGATATCAATCTTCCTGGGATCACTTCTCCATTGATGGTGCGTCCAGCATTCAATCCAAAGGCACCTTGCAGTCAATTGTGAATGGTTCATTCCACTGCCTCAGGTTTCCTCAGGGCACTCTGCTTTCCCTAGACCAGAACAAGTTGCTTCATGATATTGAGTCCTCCTGCTGTGATCCTCAACATGAGCATATGTTAGCGGTTGTTTCTGGAGCTAATTCGAGTAATTCATCAACTTCAGTTGCAGCATATTCAAGAAAAACAAGAATTAGATGGACTCCAGATCTCCATGACAAGTTCATCGACTGTGTCAATTACCTTGGTGGTGCTGAGAGTAAGTACTAAATAGTTTTTAACTTAATATGAGATTAGAAAGTACATATATCTTTATGATTTTTTATGATTCTTAGGGGCAACACCAAGCGAAATACTAAAGCTTATGGGATCAACTGGATTAACAATCCTCCATGTCAAAAGTCATCTGCAGGTACCTTAGAGATACAATTTTTGACCTTCATGGATTTGCTTCATTAGTCTCTACCATGTTAAGAACATATTTTTCTTTGCAGAAACATCGATATGCAAAATTCATGACAGGATCAAGACAAGGTAAATCCATGACCTCGCAGTCTTAGAGGTTAATATGCTTAGTTTTGAGGTGTGAGTTTGTGTGCATTCTACAATAGATTTGCTTATTGGAGCTTTGGTTATACATTTGCTGGAACTTTGGACATGACAATAATATATGTTGTTCTTTCACAGGCAAATCTGACAGAAAAGTTAGCTCCATAGACATACCAAAGCTTTGTCTGAAGACGTAAGCTGCCTCCTAATCTAGGTTTAATGACCTGTATCTGCATTGTTTGTATTGTAGTATGTTCCTGTTTTTTTATTGCTAATTCTCTTCCATTTCACCTCTTGAGCAGTAGTATGCAATTCAAGGATATTCTGCAGCTGCAGCTGGATCTTCAAAGACATCTTCAAGAACAGTTAGAGGTTTGGCCTTAATTCCCCATACTTGCTTGTTTGGAAGTTGCAGGCACCCCCGTTCCCTAGTTTACATCTGATGAGAAATTTAACAGATTGTTGAAGTTAGCTAACAGGAAAGTTCAGAAAACTTGGTTGCAACAGTGAACTAATTCTTGTGTTTCTGTAGCAGATACAGAAGAATCTACAGCAGTTGATTGAGGAACAAGGCAAGCAGCTTAAGGTGATGCTGGAACAACAAAAACAAACAAAATGAAGCCACCTGCCCGTAGAAGTTTCAGAGCTTGGATAAATGGTTGTGGTTAGATTGCTAATTCTTGGTTCACGAGAGCCATATGAACTCAGAGGAGAGCAAATTATGCAGTGTTACTTTTGTGCAATGGTAGAAGTGTGTTCAAACTAATAGAATTGTTGTGCCTCCTAATTATGATCCTCCTTCCACTTTGAAAGTAAAATTGCAAGCTAGTAAAGACTAACCTCTTGAATGCAAAATCCGAGCTCAGTGTCATTCCTCTTGTCAACATGGGTACACAATCAAGTGTGGTCTAATCTTCTAGTTGCTTAATTAATTGCATGATCTGAATAATGAATTTTTATTAAATAATCATGAAAATTTTTTTTCGTAAGTTTTAAATCATGAATTTATATAAAATAATTAAAAAAATTAATTTTAAAATATATTAAAATTAGTTGAAAAATGTCCCAATTGTTTAAACTAAAATTTGGAAAAAGACATGGAGAGGAACAGGAATTAATTGAGTACGAAGGGAATAAAAAAGGGACAACTTTAGCTCCATTTTTTTAAACAGGTAATTATTACCCTAACAAGCTCTATCCCCAATCTAAATGATGGGAAACCAAAAGACTCTGCCTTTTCCTTAACGGAAAAAAAAAATTAATTAAAAAACAACTCTGCTTTTCTGTACTGCTTAAAGTAACCAGATCAAAACTGCCCAACTAAAACAAACCAAACAGGGTACATTTTGAAGAATTACGACATCAAGTTTTTTCTTTTTCCAATACACAGGGAACTGCCAGTTTTGGCTCAAAATGGAAAGCAGAACCAGCCAACAAACTTCATGTGCATCTGCTGCTCAAAATCTATTGCGAGATATGGTATGCCAATGCCTAGTCTCTCAACACAACAGTGTTCTCTGAAATCTTTAGCTTTTGGTATGTATGACTCAAATGATTAACAAGTTTTTTTTCAGTTCTTTTTTTTTTTTTGGGTTTCCGTTTGGTAACGGGAATTTCATCCCGACTAATTTCGGATTCATCCGCGTCGCGTACCTGAAAATGATGAGTGAGTCTTCTAACGAAAATTGTTGTCTACACAAAGTCTCAAACTCAAGATTTTACTTAAACTGAAATAAATCGCTTATCACTTAATCCAACCCCTTGTTAGTTTTCAGTTCATTTATGTATATCTCACAAATAATTTTATTTTATTTTTTATGTTGTCGTGAAAGAAAGATCCATTAATTTCATGTCTTTAGAAAATTAAAGTTACGATTAATATAGTTTTAGTTTTTGATTCTCAATATATATCATAATTATTTAAAATTAATTTTTTTTTATAAAAATTAAAATTTATTAAATATAATATAAATGTAATATTAATTTTTTTGGTGAACATGATATTAATTATTAAATATATATAAATAAATAAATAAAATTAAAAACAAACCAAACGAGTTAAATTTTTTTCAAAAGACTACTTTTATATAAGTTTTATTATAATTATAAATTTTTTTTTTTTTTTTTTTTTTTTTTTTTTTAAATAAAAATAATTATTTTTAATAAATATAATAAAATTAATAAATTTTAATTATTAAAAATAAAAAATAATTTATTAAAACTTTACATAAATATAATATATAAAATTTATATATAAATAAATTTTAATCCAAATTTTTATAATGGTTGCTGCAATACTTGGAACCTAAAAGGTACCCTGAAAAATGGAACCGTTAAATTCAACCATTGCATTATGAGTCTCAAAATGAATAAACTAATATTTAGAGTCACACTGGCCGAGACCACCACTTCCCAAAAAGGTGTCACTTCCCCTTGTTTTTTTATTTCTTCAAATTTGAATAGAATATGATTTTGAAATGAAGAAGACTAGAAGAGGATGTGATGATGGATGGATGGGGTACCTAAGCATTATGGGAGGATGACCATTTGCATAGGAGATGAAGTGACAGTTTTATCTTATTTTCTCTTTTTGGACAAAATTCATATTACCCCCTTTGTTTAAATATGTGCAATTAGCACCATTTTTTTTAATATAGTGAATTGTGTAAAGCCTAAGGCCATTAGATTGAATTAATGATAAGTCATTGCTCCTTAGTACTTGAAAAAAAAAAAAAAAAGGGAAGTGCAAAGTATACTAGAATACTCTTCCATCCACTTCTTTTTTTTCTAATTCCTCATATTTTCTTATTCTTCTTGCATTCTCCTTTTCTCTAGTTATTTAACAGTATTATTATAAATTTCAACATATTGCATCTAAAATAAATATATATATATTTGTATTAGGAGAATTAGGGAAAAGGGGAGGGAAGAATGAGAATAAGGGGATTTAAATTCTGATGGTCTGAGCAGAATACTCACACAATAATCACACAAGTCACGTATCAAAGTTTTAAAATAAAAATCTTAAATTTAAAATTTAAAACTAACTTGAATATATTTAAAAAAGATAATATATTCCTTATCTCAAATTGCAAATAAAGAAAATATCAAAAATGGAATATTGCCTACCCTTTTTCTTTTTATATTCCAACTTGTTTGCATTTCATTAAGAATTGTATTGTAACCAAGTTTGTTATTCAATCATACCTTGAGCATAATTGTGGAGTTATAAAATCACCAAACCTAACACATAAATTGAAGTTTCTTAACTATTAAGTTAAGGTTTTAGTTATTGAACAAAAGCTAATAAATTTATCACATGATCGTAATTTAGTTCAATAATAATTAGTTTGTAAGATAAGATTTGTAATATAGTAATTATTTCAATTCAAATATTCTAGTACTTGTAATATGGATTGCAGTTGTACCTTTCAAAAAAGGTTTTAATTATTAAAGATTTTGAAGGAATATGGACTCCCATATCTCCTCATGAGACAGCAGAAGAGGGAAAAGCCATTTTCTTTTATCTTGAGCAAAACCTGTGACCATACATAGAAGAAAGTAGAAAGAGTCAAGCAGAACAGGGCAAAAACAGCCCTTCAACAGTTCAACTCCTCCGGATTCTAAAGTTCCTTTCTTTTTCTCTCTCAACCCCTGAATTTTCTTTCTTTCCATGTGACCCCTGCGTCAACTTTCTTTCTCTTCACCTTTTACCCCTTTTCTTCTCCATTTTTTTTACTATTTTTGTTTTAGTGACAGACAAATTTTCTGAGTGTACTATGCTTCCCTCGCTGGCATGGGCCAGTACCAGTGTCAGGTTTCCACTTTCCATTTTTCACTCTGCTTCTCTCTCCCCTTCCTTGCTTTACTTTTCTCTCTAGACTAGACTAGACTAAACTAAGAAAAGCAGAAAACCACATAAAATAGCACATTCCCCTTAATTCATGACCCACAAAACCCTCATGACTGGGCAATAGGAACCACTCACGGAAATGGGTTCCATGGGTTCGGGCTCTATGACTGATCAGTCAGGTGGTTCCTCCTCCAACTCCTTCACTGAGTCACCCAACGGGTTGAAATTTGGGCAAAAAATATACTTTAAGGATGATGTGAGTGCTGGTGGTGCTGGGATTGCTCCACCCAAGTCTGGTTCTGGGTCTTCCTCATCTGGTTCGGGTAGGAGGACCCGCGGTGGTGGGTTGGTGCAGGGTGCGCAGCCTCCCAGGTGTCAAGTGGAAGGGTGCCAAGCGGATCTGACTGATGCTAAGGCTTACTATTCAAGGCACAAGGTTTGTGGCATGCACTCTAAGTCATCTATGGTCATTGTTGCTGGTCTCCAACAGAGGTTCTGTCAGCAGTGCAGTAGGTTAGCCTCTTTCTTTGTTTCCTTTTTTTTTTTTTTTTTCTTCTCATTTATTAAAGTTTCGTTTGGGGTTACGGGTTTTTTGCTTTTATCGTTCGTAGATTGTTTTTCTAAATTTGGTGTTTCTTGATTTG
This sequence comes from Rubroshorea leprosula, assembly GCA_020521535.1. Taxonomy (NCBI): domain Eukaryota; kingdom Viridiplantae; phylum Streptophyta; class Magnoliopsida; order Malvales; family Dipterocarpaceae; genus Rubroshorea; species Rubroshorea leprosula. The sequence continues at coordinate 564,243 of BPVZ01000070.1, read as the reverse complement.
GATGCTGTTTTGGATTTATTAGGTACGTTTTGGGTAAATGTTTATGTTATTCAAATTTGCTTTTTTTGGTTTAATTTTATTTCACCTCTTGAGTTATGTAAGTCTTTGTAGAGGAGGTTTTTCATTTTGGTTTGGTTTACCCTTTCTCTTTTAGTGGAGTGCTTGTTCTATTGAATTTCAGGAACATTGTTGCTTTTGTTTAGCTGTGTTCATACTTTCTGTTTGTGTGAACTGTCTCTTTCTTTACCCTATGAATATTATGCTGTTTTTCTTAATAATACTCCGTAATTCTATCCCACTGCATAATTCCGTGCTGTTATATATATGCTTTTACAGTTTTTGGAAAATTTTCTCATGAGACTTTTCCTTGTTTGCTCCTTGCAGTTGGTTAATCTAGGTCTTATAATTTGAATGAGAAAAAAAAAAATTGTGATTTTGGAATCTTATTATGCTAACTTTTCAGTTATCAAACCCAACAACGTTGAAAGTTGTTGTCTGTTGATTTCTTCAATGGGCCCAATTTCACCACGGACTCTTCAACATGAACCTTGGACCTCATACTTTGACTGGTAGGAGGTTGTTGATGAGTGATAATTCATAATACTTTGACTGGTCGGAGGTCCTTTTTTTTTTCCTTTTTATATAACTTAGTAGGGCTTGGAAGTTCCATATGTTAGCATGAGATACTTCAATCTCGATATGAATGTATCAAAAGTGCACCTAGTTTGCCGTAATGATTTGATAGTCTGCTTGTAATTTTTTTTTCAAATTGCTATCTTGATGGTGCTTCTCTCTTTGAGCATGGATACAGTCCTTTTCTCCTATCCATATATAGTATGGTAACTATAATGCGCTACAGCATAAAGCATGTGCAGCTTACTGCATGTAACTTAGGTTGGAGTATTTAAATGATAGCCTTTGGTCCTTTGCATTTGATCTTTCACTATAGCATGCCACTTTTGGTAGTTTACGAAGAGCTTTTGCTGCTGCACTAGATTGTAACTTTTTTCTTGAAATGATGAGATTTTAGACTTTTGGTATTGACAATCTCAGCCATCTGTTGGAGGGCACACAAAGCCAAAGCTTATGTCTTGTGCCTTTTGTTGCTCAACCCATGTTTTTGTGCTGGAGTCCTCCATTTGTACAGTGGAAACTTCATATTTATAAATTTTTACATGCGGAAAATTTGACACTTAAGATCATATCTGCTGTGCATTCTAGTTACAGATCTTGAGTGAATATGCTGCATAGTCTTGAAACATGTTGAATTAAATAAGAGAATTAGTATAACTACAATTGAGATCTTTATAAGATTGATTTCAAGGCATTATGTGATACCATGAGCATATACATATGGAAGCCTTCTTCCCATTCCTGCCTCTACAGCTTCTAAAACTTCAATGATACAATTTTTTACCTCTTCAATAAATAACTAAAAACAAATTAATGGCATCTGTTTATGCCTGGGACTGAGGACTGTTTCTTAAGGGCTCGGAAGTCAATAATAAAAGAGAATTGTGGAACTGTGAACCTGTTTCCTGTGGACCACAAAAACCATGCCATGCTTGCTGTCCTAGAGATGCAATTTCCTGATGAGGGAAGCTTAATTTTATGTTCATCTAGTCTTATGTAATGGGTTAGATCTCTATGAAGGTAATTGGTGAAATTATGTGATCTTCATGTATCAAAACTAACAAGTTTTTTGGTAGTCTATTCCAGATTTCATCAGCTTCCTGAATTTGACCAAGGAAAAAGAAGCTGCCGTAGGCGCCTAGCTGGACACAATGAGCGTCGAAGAAAGCCACCACCTGGCTCCTTATTTCCCTCTCGCTATGGCAGGCTCTCTTCATCTTTCAGTGGTTAGATTTCAAGATTACATTTCAATTTTGAAACCGTGTCAGGGCTGTAATAAGATATGAGACCTGACTCCACTTGCTTAATGTATATAATGACAGATAACAGCAGCAGAAGTGGAGGCTTTATGGTTGATTTCACAGCCTACCCAAGGCATTCTGGGAGGGATGCATGGCCAACGGCAAGAGCACCTGAGCTGGTACGTGGTAATCACAACACTACTGCAGGAAGGCCTATTCCAAATCCATGGCAGGGCAGCTCTGAGAATCCAACATCTGAACTTTTCCTGCAAGGTTCAGCAGGTGGGACTGGCTTCTCCAGTCCTGGAATTTCTCCAGGAGAATGCTTCACAGCAGTAGCTGACTCAAGCTGTGCTCTCTCTCTTCTGTCAAATCAAACATGGGGCTCCAGAAACCAAACCTCTGGGCTTGTTGTGAACGACTTCATGAATGCTGAAGGTGTTTCTGTTGCTCAACCAGCACCGCCTCATGGTGGTGCAGCTCTTAATAACTTTCCCAATACCTCCTGGGGTTTCAAGGGCAATGATGCTGGTAGCAGCTCACATGAGATGGTCCCCAACCTATGTTTGGGACAAATGTCTCAGCCGATTGGTAACCAGTACCCTGCTGGGCCTGAGTTGTCTCAGCAAAGCCGGAGGCACTACATAGAACTTGAGTACTCAAGGGCTTATGATTCCTCAACCGAGCACGCCCACTGGTCCCTTTAAACAATATGCCTCTCTGTTGCACATATTGTTACCTTGGTGGCTTGTTTAGGGCGTGTGATTTTATATTTTGTATGGATGAGCACTTGACTCATGCTTCCTTGGCTTCGGTTAGTATTTGAAAATAAATGATTAGGTGTTAACCTAATTAAACCTGCTGTAACTGACTACTGCTGCCTGGCTTTGGGCATGCCTTTCAACTTTTGAATGTAATGTTGCAAACAGGTTGTAAATTAAGTTTATGGTGGTTGCAGATTCTGATCTTTATTGACTTGGATATCTGATTTGCTGAACAAGATTGCAGGGAATGTAGTATGCACAGGTTTATTGTTAACATTCTGTGTTACCAGAGGCAGAGAAGCAGGTGGTTCATGCATCACAACTTACAACAATTTTGTACATCTTCCCTCGACCTGGGAGCTCATTAAATAAATGTTTACAATCACTGTACCATCCTTGATAGCTAACCCTCCAGATTCGTAAGCAGCATTAAGGTGACAAGATTGTGCAGCACCATCTATCTGGCACAAAGCTCAACCACCTCAGGTAGCCAGTGGAAGCGGCACGATTCAGTACAGTTTAGTTAATGTTGGAAACTAGTGCTTCCATTGATTCATAATAAAACAAAGAGAAGTGCTAGGGGCACTCGCCTCTTGCACTCTCCGGCCAACACTTCCCGTTTCATTGGCCCACGTAAGCTTGTTCAGGCTTGGAACCGCAACCTCTTACCAACGACAATAACGTGGCCCAATAAGAGTGAAAGTGTTGGCCGGAGAGTGCAAGAGGCGAGTGCCCCTAGCACTGCTCTAAAACAAATGGCAGGCAGTGGCGGAGCCACGTATAGACCAGCAAGGGCCACGGCCCCCCCTGGTCTTTTGAAAAACTTTTAATTAGCAACCTATACTTTTAAAAAATATAAATAGGACCTTAAGATTTTAAATATAAAATAAGAATTTATCAATTATTTGGGAAATTATTAGATTATATCTCTTGGTTTTGTTTTAATTTCAGTTAAATTTGGCTTTAATGGTTAACATAGTATCTCTACAAAAAAAAAATTTAAAATTACTTTGTATTATTATGTTTCACCTTTCATTTTTCTTTGACAATATTTAAGGAAAAGATAAAATTTTCTTTATTTTGTACATGTAGTTGGTTATAGGTGAATGGTAAGTTTTGTTTTTTAGTGTAGAAAACCACTACTTATAAATAATGTAAAATTTTAATTTCTATAATATCTCTGATTGTTGTCATAATTTTAATTGGTTATTAAGAATTGTATCACGTGGGCTATTTTATCCCATAACTAAGGATTACACCCTGCTAATGACTAGAATTAATTTGGGTACAAATGCAATAATTAATTTCATTGAAAATTATCTATTAGCATGGGATCATGAAATCTAATCATATCTTCATAATACAAATGACTAGAATTTGGTATGTGAATTATTTAAAATATCTTCACTAATAAAAATTTGACTGAATTGGTATATAATACCCACTAAGTTATCAATCTTGATTTACAATAGTATGAACCTCTATAATGTGCAATTAATCTTTAATGTGCAAAAAAAAAAAAAATCTTTAAAACATCTTAGTTTTATTGGTTAATTTATATTAATATTTTGTAATAATGATTTTGTTCGAAACTAAAATTTATGAGTAGTCACATAAATTTTAGGTAATTTTTATAAACTTAAGGCATGTGATTTTAGTTTTTATAATAAAAGTCTTAGTCTCTTTTTGTATGTTATAACTCTTTTTGTATGTTATAACTCTAGCAAAATCTATCTTCTTCAATGTTTTTAAGTTAAAAATGTAATTTGATATTTTAATTTTCTTCTTTTATAATTTTGCAATTGACCCCGCCTAAGATAAATTCCGAACTCCGCCACTAATGGCAGGTCATGACCCATAATACATGAGACTTTCGGCGTAGCCAGAATTTAACGATAGAGGGGGCGTAAGTCACAAATATATATTAACACAAAAATAGAAAAATAACAATGTAAGAATATGTCTGACAATAGAATTACTATAACATTAAGGAAAAAGAGATGAAATTACCTTTTTTTTCTTTTTAAACTTAATGAATTGAATCTAATATATAGAACCCAATATGTAAAATCATCTAAATCCAAAAAATTTAAAAATCAAAGTCAAATGAGACAATAATAATAAAAAACAAAACAAAAGTGTAGGAAAATTTTTTATTTTTTATTTATTTTTGATAAGGGCAATGGTTAATAGGTTAGCAGTGGCGGAGTCAGGGGGTGCGAGGGGGCGCTCGCCCCCCTGAAATTTGAAAATCTTGCAAATTAGTATATGAAAAATTATTTAACCTCCTCTGAATTTTGAAAATTTTAGTATTTTGGCCCTCTTGAAAAAAATTTCTGCCTTCGCCCCTGTAGGTTAGTATTGTTAAATGTTAGTAACTGGGGATTCGATCCCCAAATCTGGTAAACAACTTACCGATCTCAATGAGACGCGCGACCATTAAGCTGCTTGATGGAATTCAAGTGTAGCAAAATTTATTTTATGGTTATCATGCACCTCTAGTCAAAAGTTATAACTAATATATTATTTTATGATCTTTTTGACTTGTTCGTTTAGTCTTATGCAATTGTACTTTTGATGTATTGGTAAAATAAATAATACAGTAAAATTTAAAGTCTAAACAAATCTAAACTTAACAATTTAAGAGTATAAAATTTAAATTTTTTTAAGTAATGGTACAAAAATTAGAATAATAATTATTGCAAAGGAAAATAATTAAGAAATAATTATTTTGTATAGTTTTTTAAAGTGTTATTTATATATTTGATTTTTTTTATTCATTTAGAATTTGTGATATTACATGTATTTATTTATTTAATAATATATGTAAAAATTGTGTAAAAAATTGTATAAAAAAGTTGTTCTATATTACTACCCTTGCCACAAAACAATAGTTACAAATAACCGTATAATAGATTTTTTGAAAAACTAATATAATACAATAAATTTTTTGATTTCAAAGATATTAGAGTATTATTTTAAAGACTGCAATCTACGCAAATTTTAAGAATCCAATTAAAAAGAGACTCTTGTTTAGGAAAAAAAAAAAGAATTCGAGAAATTGTATTATTATCTGTTAGGTTTAAAATTTAAAAAACATAATGCTAATTGAACAATAGTTCGGATAGAAGAAGGAAAATATGTAGTTAAATGGACTTAATTATCTAAAATAGTATAATGGCAAGCCCTACAACTTTTATTCTCTTTAAAGTCTAAAATGTTTGACTAAATACATTTTATTTAATTTTTAAGATGAATAAATATATATACTGAATTTATTTAACTTTAAAATTTAACATATTTTTTTTCCTATATTTTAGGGGGGGCCTATTGTCTCCGCCATTGCATAAGACAATGGGGCTTATGGAATTTGTTTTAACTTAAATAACGAATATCTCCCATATTGTCATCCCCTTCTCTTCCAATCTCCATTGCAAGAATTAAGATCAGAACAGCTCAACAGCCACAATCCTACCATTGTTCTTCAGTATTATTCAGGAGAAAGGCAAGTGTATGTTTATTCCAATCATTGCGCCAAATAGGGGTATACCGTATATACATTTCTTTTGTATTTGTTTCTTCATGAAAAATAAAACTATTTTTTTATAGCAAAAATTCAGAAAATTAGGATGTTCTAATATTAAAGATATTAAGACTTCTAATCTTGTCCACAAAGTAGTGTAGGTTCCACCTAAATCATATATATTATATTGTTTTTTTTTTATAAAAAAATATAGTTGTATTAATAATTGAAACAATTATAATACAGATTATATCTTACTATATAAGATGTGTAATAAGTATAAATAAGTTAGAAATGACTTATGACACCAATATAAACAGCTATTGCTCTTTACAAATAGGACAATTAACCACTACTTTGGAGCTAAATAAAGATATAGAAAGATTACTTTAAAACTTTCGGTTCGTTAGTAGTAATTACATTTATTCTACCATCGAATCTTAGCACAGGAGATTAGGTGACTTGGTAGTGTAGTGTCTCCCAGCACTACAATACTTTGTTCAAACTCAGATTAATATCTAACCCACATATTGATGAAAAACATCCACCTACATTGCTTCTTGTAGTGCCTGAGTCATCAAGACGAATGTTAGGCACCCTTCCATCTTTGAGTTCTTCTAGATGCAACCTCCTTTTCCCTTCCCTCTCTTTGTTCTTACTCAGTGATAGAATCAAACCTCTTCCTATTTTGTCCCAGTTCTTTTGTAGGGCATAGTCTTTCCTCTTCGCTATATATTTTGGCTAGATAACAAAGAGACATAACCTCAAGGAAGAGGGCCAACACTTGTTGAAGCTTCCAACCTATGTCAACATATGGACTTTTCCATGTGGTAAATCTCTCACCCTATAGTAAAAGGCTACACCTATAGTAGCACTTGTTGAAGTCTTACATGGTTATTTCAACTATTGCAACTTTACTCATTTAATGAAGTGAAGAAATTCATGCATGGGAAATTGGTTTTTCCTTATAAATGCCTATGCATGCAAAGGCAACAAGCAAGCAAGCAAGGAGAGCAATACCAAAGTGAGTGAGCTCGCTCTTAAGGTGAGAGCTCCGGGTGAAAGGAAAAAAAAAGGGTGAGAGCTAGGTATTAAGCTTAGGTGTAAGTGTACTCCATAGAAAGAGTACATTGAGAATTAAATTGTGAGTTTATCAGGATTGTAATCATATCCTAGAGAAGTGGAAACACTAAGAGAGGAAAAATACTTGAGTTTATACTCTATACAATTTTACCGAATAGCGAAATACCTTTTGGAGTTTGTCTTGTAGTTTTTTCTCTCAATATTTTTTTAGAGTTTTTCCACGTAAAATTTGGTATTGTCATTTTACTTTATTTTTCCTCTTAAGTAGCTGGTTAAGCCACTCATTTTATTTTGCTTATTTTATTTTCTTTTTAAGTGATTGGTTAAAACCACTCATTTTTATTTCACTTGGTTGGTTACATCACATTTATCACTAACTGTTAATATTAATTGACAAAGCTACCTGTTTCATAATTCTTTGTTATTGTTTAGGTGTTTTATTCACAAGAACTTTTTTATTTTTTATTTCGTTACGGCATTTTTTCCAACCGTTTTTCGTCAATGATAGAATCAAACCTCTTTCAAGTATGCTTTTCATGTGCATGATTTAAGCCCCTTCCTCGGTCAAACATAGTTAGCTAAAGGAATTGATCAGATCTGGAGTAGTGCAATTGAAGAAGAGAGGGAGTTGTGCACCACAGAGGGAGGGAGGGACTTGTGTTGCCGTTGGGAAGGAAGAAAAGAAAAGGGGGCTCCCACCGAGAGGAATGTAAACCTAAATCTAGTAAGGAGGCAGCTATATCACATTATTACGATTACATACCTTAACATTTTTAACAACCGGACATTCTAATTTTTACATTTTCAAAAAAAGAAAAAAAAAAGAAAAAAAAAAGGAGAGAAAATAAAAAAAAAATAAGACTCAAGTCAACTGGGAGTGTGTAATTGCAAAAGAGCGCCAATTTCTGCCAGTCCCCAAATAAATCCTGCCACGTGTCCCTTACTCTGCAACAACCTTAACGGCTCTGCCGACGTGTACTTTCCCTAAATTCCCGGTTAACTGCGGCCCTCTTAACATTCCTTCACTTCAATTTCAGTTTCTCTCCAGAAACTTCTCTGCTATGTTTGGTTGCCTAGAAAACGAAGGAAAATGGAAGAGCCTAATCCAGAAGCCGACTAAGTCTTTTGTACTCTCAGCTCTGTGCTTTGGTTTCGGGTAAATAAACTTCAATCTTTGAATTTTCCTTTCCTTTTCTTCTTATTTTCTTTGATTCAATTGGCGATTCTTGCGCGTGTGACCGACCGAATAATTTCTCTGTTTTTCCAGGAAAGCTCAAGATTCTTGAGAAAATGTCCAAACAGTTCTGGCGCTTGTACCTAGCTGTGTTTGTTTTCTCGGTGAATTTGTTTCTTGAGGCTGGTGCCGCGACGGATATGCTTGACGGTAATTTGATACGAACCTTTCGTTTCGTTTGGATTGGATTTTCTAGAGGTTCAAGCAGCGATTGATTGTGTTTATGTGGAAATTGATGCTATTTGAGTAACTTAATCGGTGATCGTTATGAATTTCGCTGTTTTATGTGCTCTGAAGCCCTGTTTGGATGCCAAGAATATGTAGGAAAAGAAAAGATTCTATGTTCTACCTATTCACCTGCTGTTCTGGATTTTGGTTTCCTGAAAAAAGAAAAGAAAAAAAAAAAAAGAAGAAGATAGAATTAAGATTAAGATTTAGGGATTTGGATTTTTCCTAAATCATACAGTTTTTTCCCTGGATTTTGCCTTGTACAGTTGTAGCTCTTCAAGATTTGTACTATGCCCTGAACGGCCCACCTCAGCTGAAGGGATGGAAATTGGATAGTGGAGATCCATGCGAAGAGCATTGAACAGGAGTGTCATGTTCTGGGTCATCAGTGATACACCTGTAATGCACAGAGTCTCTATTTGGATAAATGGAGTAGAATATTTGGATTATCTTTTCGTTCTTTGATTGGTTATCTATTATGTCTCATGTGCCAAAATAACCTGCTATCTCACCTTTTGCAGTAAAATTCAAGGACTAAATCTCACTGGAACTCTTGGAGGCCAACTGGATAATCTCCATAACCTGAAGCACCTGTTAGTGGCTTTGCTGCATTTCTATTTGTTCCTTTTTATTTTGGGCCAGTGCATTTGCTTAATCTGCTGAAGCTTTACTAAGTGTTTAACTCTGAAGCTGTTTTCTTCTGTTAGGGATGTTAGCTCCAATAAAATTCTAGGTGAAATTCCACCTCGCTTACCCCCTAATGCCACTCATATGTAAGATGTCTATTGTATATGTTCTGTCCCTTTGTATAATTGTATCAACATGGCATGAAATTCCACGAACTGTGGACATTTTTCAACTGAAATTTTATTCTTTTTTTTTTTTTTCTCTTCTGACTTATTGTTTCCTGTATTTTTCAAATGAATGCAGAAATTTGGCATGTAACAATTTGACCAGATATATACCTCAGTCTTTATCTTTCTTGACATATCTCCGGCATCTGTGAGTTGGTTTTACGTTTGATATGATACTTAACTTTTTCCTTTTATACTATTTAATCACTTAACAATTCCATTTTTTTAGGAACCTAAGCCACAATTTATTGTCCGGACCAGTTGGCAATGTGTTTTCTGGTCTAAAGAATCTAAAAGAAATGTATGATCTTTTTATCCTTTTCCTCTGCTTTACTTTGAATTTGAAGTAAAGAGGACAGCACTAAAGTAGATACCTCTACTATGTGACTTGTAATGTTTGTGAAATTTAAACAAAGTCAACCCAAGAAATTTTTATTTTTGGATTTAAAGGAAAACAACATGGCATTATGAATCTTCTCCGTCGGTAATTCCTGGTATTAGTGTTTGTCCATGGAGAAAAAGAAGTGAATAACCAATGGAATTTGGTTTACGTTACTAGTTAATGTTCTCTATTTAAAAAGTAAAAGAATCAAGAGTGCTTTATATTTTTGGGGATATTCATATCAGAGTGTAAACAGTCAGCCTGTGTGTGTTCCTCTCAAATTTTTAACTGAAGTGAGTCCATGTGATTTGAATGAACTAGCTGAAATATAAAAGTACATATTACAATCTCTTCAAGGTAGAATATGTTTCAGCTGTTATTTGAAATAACCTCTATATATTCTTTCCATTTTGTTATCCAAATTGCTACAGCTTTATTTGCAGTAACCTATGCATATTGCCTTAGAATCTTCCTTTCCTATGGAAATAGCATTCAAATGGTAATTATACACATTCTAGTTTTAAATATCATCTTTTATGACAGGGATCTATCATATAATAACTTCACTGGAGATCTACCAGATTCTTTTGAATCTCTGAAAAATCTTACAAAACTGTGAGTTTGACTACTTGATCCATCTTGGTGCTTGCCACATCCTCTGTTGATGGCTATCTTTTTTGTTAATTTCCTTAAGTTGCATTCTGTCTATCTGCAGGTTCTTGCATAACAACAAATTTACTGGGTCAGTTGTATATCTGGCAGAGCTTCCGTTAACTGATCTGTATGTTTTGAATTCTTTCTGCAGCACTTTTGCAACTATCTCTCTGACCCTTCCCTTATCCTTTCCTTAAACATATCTGTCATCAGGAACATTGAAGACAATCATTTTAGTGGCCTTATTCCAGAGCAGTTTCGGTCAATTCCAAATTTATGGTAGGTGATCTAGTCATTTGTATTTTTTAGCATAAACAATAGAATCAGTTGTATTCAGTATTGTGCAATGAGTATTTTCCTCTTTTAACTCTAAATACTTAATAGGATTTGGGGAAACAAGTTTGACATTGCGTCCAACTATCCTCCCTGGACTTTCCCTTTGGTTAATGTTCCAATTCTGCAAAATATAAGTGGTCCACCATCAACTCAGTCAAGTGCCATTGAAGACTACCCCTCTCCTGAAGTAAGTGGAGCCAACAAGAAAAGGCTGAGCCCTGGAGCAATAGGTTCTACAGTGTCTGGGGTGATTCTGGTGGTCACTGGTGCAGCATTGCTCTTTGCAATCCACATAAAACGATCACGTGCACAAAGGCTTAACAGCTTGGATAGCACTGGTAACAGGCTCCACTCTCTTCCAGACAATGCAGCAAGAGGTGAGAACCCTTGTTGACACATAACATTCGCTTATATGAAATATAAATTCCTCATATGCTAAAAAACAAGTTATGATATCTCTGGTGACTGGACTTAGTGAAATAAACAATTTGACCACTATGTTGATGCAGAGATTTATGTAACTCTATAGTTGACATTTGCATAAATCCTTTTTTAATTGAAATGATGATAAGAGTTTCTGAAAAAGAGTTCCAAGATGTTCATAAATGTTTACTTTTGTTTCAATTACAATGACAAAATTATATTGTCTTTATTCAATACTCAAAGTATGTTCTTACTGCAAGTGTGGTTCCAAGTATTTTTGTCTGCACTGAATTCAGCAAGTATCATAAAGTATCATAAAGATAACTACTGCTGAATTTTGTGCAAGCTGAAAACTACAATACTCATATGAAGTCTTTTGACTGAGGTTCTCTCTATTGTTCCTTTGTTTTGTTCTCTCTCTCTCTCTATATATATCAAGAAAGAGTTTCCTTTAACTGAATATGCTTCCCTTTTTTCTTTTCTTTCTTCCACCAAGTTATAGCAACTGCAATCCCTGGTTAATATTCTTATCAATTTTCTGAAATTTCTAATTTTACTCCTACTCCTATCCTAGTTTCAGTGTTGATCATATACCATACGCCTTTTCTTTTCTTAAGATATATATATATATATAATATATATGTATGTATGTATGTATGTATGTATATATGTATATATATTTTTTAAATACAACTTGGAAACTCTTACTAAATAGTGGATCTAGCTTGCATTTCTGCATTGATTCTTCTGTGGGATATCAATCAGAATTTCTGACTGGTTGCTTGACTGATACAACTTATTTCTGTCTCACTTCCAACACCCCCCCCCCTCATCACCATATTTATAGATTTTCCTTCTACTGCACCAGATGAGGCCCTACAATTCTCATCGATCAGCCCTTCATCTGCTCTTGCCACGAGGCATATTCTTCCTGTTCAACCAACTGGACCAGACAAAATGTGTAAGAGAAGAAAAAGTTTAGTGAAGCAACATAATATGACAAGAATTGCAAATGCTTACACTTTGGCAGAGCTCCAATTAGCTACAAACAGCTTCAGTGAAGAGAACCTTGTTGCAGAGGGATCGCTTGGTTCTGTTTACAAAGCCGAGTTCCCTGATGGCCATGTAAGCACATGACATCATTGTTACTTTTAAGATACTTTTAACAGTGAAATCCAAGACAAGTTTTAGACATTCTTCAACCATTTTTCATTTTGCCCAGGTTGTGGCTGTGAAAAACATCAACATGGTATCATTGTCATTCTGTGAAGAAGAGCAATTCATGGATGTCATTCGGAGAGCATCACAACTAAGGCACCCCAACATCATAACTCTTCTTGGTTATTGTGTGGAAAATGGACAGCATCTTATTGTCTACGAGTATGTAAGAAACTTTTCTCTTGATGATGCGCTGCATAATGAAGCCCACAAGCCACTGCCTTGGGGACTTCGCCTCTGTATTGCACTTGGTATTGCTCGGGCTTTGAAGTAAGTACTCCATCTGGTTCCATTGTGCATACTTATTGATCCAATTTTGTGTCACTGCAAGGAATCCATTTTTACCAATCACTATATCAAGCCCTGCAACAATCATCAGTATCTTGTAATCCAACAAAAATTTGTATCTATCTGCGGGCATACAGTAAAATAAAGTCATATTAGAGATTTGAATAGGGCTGATAATCTGAAGCTAATTTTGAGTAATAAGAGGCTGAAACGGAAAAGTCCAGCTATTTTTCCGATCTCTGCTTTTTGATGTTTTCCACTTAGTTGATGTTGTTTTCAGCTATTTGCACTCCAAATTCTCGCCTCCTGTTGCCCATTGCACCATAAAGTCTGCCAACATCTTACTCGATGAAGAACTTATGCCTCGCATATGTGACAGTGGGCTAGCAATTCTAAGGTCATTTATGAGCAACTCTGTGAAACTTAAGGTTAGTGCTTAAAGAAATATTTTCTTTATTGCAACTCTGAACTAATTTTTGTATGTTATGTACTGAAATAACCAGATTGTCAAATAGTTCAATACCTGTTGTAGAAAGAAAAATTAAATATTGCAAGTTTTCTCGACATAGAAAGAATTAGTGAAAACTCACCAATTGTCATTCGTACATATATTCAAACAGGCATCTGAAATTGCTATTGCTGACACTGGCTATGTTGCACCCGAACATGGGCAACCAGGAAGTGACAACACAAAGAGTGATGTATATGCCTTTGGAGTGTTGCTTTTGGAGTTATTAACAGGAAGAAGGCCATTTGATAGGTAGAGTTTGCTGCACTTTCTCTTACTGTTAGACATTGTGGTATCTCTTATCAAGAATTTATTACTATTGTTATTCTTTTTAACTCAGTTCAAGACCAGAATGGGAGCAATCTCTGGTGAAATGGGCTTCACTCCAGCTTCATGACAGCACGTGTTTGGATCAAATGGTTGATCCAAGAATTAGAGAAACATTTTCTTCCAGGGCTCTCTCCGGCTTTGCTGACATTATCTCACTTTGTATTCAGGTATGGCCAGTGAGAATACTGGATTTAGTTGTCTACTCGAAAGCTTTATTAACCGTGTGTCAATATGTTTCCTGAATATATTCCATGATCAGTTTTATTGCCTGAATGATATCCTCCTTTAGAAAGTTGGCTCAAAATCATAATTGATACTGGGATGGAAAAATGCCAGGGTTTAAAATTGTCTGATACCTCATTAGTATTTTGGAATTACTATTTGTCTGAAATTGCTTATTCAAGGTAAATGCACATTAACGTTTAACATCCTGAAGCATTGTCTTAAGATTGTGTCTTAACTCTCACTCTCTTATGGATTGATGAACTTGACAATGCAGACTGTGATGGAGTTCCGACCACAGATGTCTGAAATTGTAGAATATCTTACATCTCTGTTACAAAAGCTTGGCATGGAAAATGGCAGTCTAGCAGCTGGTACTGAAGTTGACATCTGGGAGAAATCTTTCGGTTCAACTTACACCGGCTTTATAAGCTCCCCACCAATGAGTCCACAATCAGCCTCCTTCTCTTTTATCGCAGCTTGATGAAATTTTTTAGTATCAGATTCCTAGAACAACTAATCATATGTCCATTTTGTTGTTGTACAGTCCATGTATTGGGAACTTTTATTGTTCCCATATTGTGATGGAATGTGCTCTCGAAGTAGACCACAGTAATCTCTCAAACAAAGGACCCAACTTAGATGAGTGAGGTGAATGTGTAGTAGGAGAAAGTCTGCTGTATCCCCGGGATACAGCAACGTGGTATCCCAACCCAATGGAAAAACACCACATCAACAATTTTTTCAGACTTCATCAATCCCAAACCCGAAAAACAACTGATGTGGTGTTTTCCCATTGGGTTGGGATACCACGTCTGCTGTATCCCGGGGATACAGCAGACTTTCTCGTGTAGTAGGGGGCCGTCGTGATATATAACACTCTACAATGGCCGACATATTGCTTGTCCAACATTAATGAAGAATAATCCCATTTAGTGCACCATTGTAATAATGTGCTAATATTAAAGAAAAAAACTTTTAGGGTCTGTTTGGCTTGAAAATTTTTTTCACTTTTCTAGGAAAGTTGA
>BPVZ01000070.1:527082-540687 GCA_020521535.1 Rubroshorea leprosula | reverse complement strand
ATAACATTGTTTTAGTTTTTAATTAAACACTTGGATTAATTATTATGTCAACCGAGTCAAGCGAAAAGTTAAGGGTTATAAAATACAATAATGGGAAACTTTAAAGCCTGAAAGATTAATTTTCAATTTTCAATAGAACCCAATGTAAATACGAATTTCTTTTCTGATACCATTTCTAGACTGAACTTCATAGCTCTGCAGTCCGCCTTCTCCATAGTCTCATCGAAGGTACGTTTCTCTCTGATTTCCTCATCCTCAATGCATTTCAGCTTCAGTAATGGTGTTTGATTTACCGTGCTTATGGATTCGAATTTGTCTCGACCAGCTGCCACAAAATCTAGGGTTTCCTTTAATTTGCTCTGATATGGTTGTTTCAATTGAGTATCCTTGATTCGATTAGCTTCTTGTTTCCATGATTTTACTCGGATCATACCATTCCTCGGTTGGAGTCGATTTCGCTGAAATCCAAGGGATTTTCTTGGGTTCAGCTTTAAGATTGGGGAGGCTGTTTCTGGGATCAGATTTTCTCCTTCATGTGGTTGGCATTTTTAAATTTGTTTCCTTGTTCACGAAATTGAGGAAAAAAATTGATTTTTCTACTTTGGTATTGTTGGGTTAGCATCTTGGAAACCGGGTTTTGAGAGCAAAATGTTTTGCTGATTTTCGTAGAACAGTTCTTCAAAGTTCAAACTGAAGAAACAGCCTTATGTTGCTGTGTTATGTATTTCCCTAAACAGATGCTGCTTTGTTGTGTCTGGCAGTGGCTTGTAAAGGGCTTTTGTACTGTAAATGTGGGTTTGATTTTATGTCAATTAATCAGCCATCTATACTCTTTCTGTAGATGAAATTTAGGTTTTTTTTTAGTACGTCAATAAGGTTGTTAGCTTTGTTCATCGAGAATTAATTCATACAAGAAGAGTATTCAATATGTAGTAAATATTGTATTTACTGAACTCATTTTCTTATTATCTTAAAGGTTGTTATTGTCTATGCTGATCTTATTCTAAATATTTTGGCATTGCCCATTTAGAAGAAGATAGCCATGGATCCTTCAGAACTTAGGTATTTGGAGGATGAGGATACTCCAACAATGAAAACAATCAAGGGTGCCACCACAGGTTTGGTTGCTGGAACTATTTGGGGGACCATTGTTGCCACTTGGTATGATGTTCCTCGTGTAGAGAGAAGCATTGCCCTTCCAGGGCTGATTAGGACACTCAAGATGATGGGAAATTATGGAATGACTTTTGCTGCTATTGGAGGAGTCTACATTGGTGTTGAGCAGCTGCTGCAGAATTACAGGATGAAAAGAGATTTTATTAATGGTGCTGTTGGTGGTTTTGTAGCTGGAGCTACCATTCTTGGCTACAAAGGTGAGTGTTTTCTTAATCCTTTGATGGCTGGTATTCTTCATTTTAATACTTGCCCTATCAAATCCTAGGGAATTTAACTTGCTGAGATAAGATGTCAGTTGGGAGTGACTTGGGTGGTTTGACTGTTCCTTTCTTGATAAATGACTTACTCTGGACGCTGTGGACACTTTATTAATTTATGCAGTATGGGTTATGGGTTTGCCAATCCTTCAAGTTTTGGAAGCTTGTAATATTTCTTGGGAGCTTTAACATCATCCTAACAAGGATGCCAAGTTGTGTATGCTAAAGTGCTCTCAAGTAGTTTTGCTTATTTGTGCTGCTTTGTTGAATATTTCTTTGACAATTTATTCAGTATTTTTTTGAAGTTATGTATTAAATTAAATATGCTGGCTTAAGAGATAACTTTCTATTAAATTTTTAATGCTCTTAAATTAATGCTCCTAAAGAGAACACGGAGGGCTTTCCATGTCCTATGCAGTTGATTGAGCCTTAACTTTATGGCCTAACCAATCAATTTTAGATCCTCTGTCATCACAACTTATAGTCATTTTTTTCAGTAAAACTTTTACATTCTCAAAGAGAACACAGAGACATTCCATGTTCTAAACATGTGACTGAAGCAGAACTTGATAGTCTGACCAATCCATGTTAGCTTTAGCTTCGTTAGTTCCTGCTACTTGTTAATATTCTTCGGGTATTCTTTTCTAATATGGGTTGATTGCTGCCCACTTTTCAGGAAGAAGCATCTCGACAGCTATTTCTGCTGGAACGGCATTAGCGGTCACGTCAGCAGCTATTGATGCTGGAGGTCAAACAACAAGAACAGACGTAGGAAAAGAGTACTACCCGTACACCACTAAGAAAAGATCTGCTCCTGAGTCATAATTCTGTCATGCTGCTGTTGGGAAGGAAGACACTCCCAACTTTAATTAGTGAGAAAGGGTCAAGGCTGCTGTTCTGAGTTGGCTATATGTGTTTGTTTTTGGAGATGTGATCATACTCTTGGTTCTCTTTTGCCATTCGACTTTTAGAGCAAGAATGCATGATTTGAATAAATATGCTTTGTAATTCTCAAAGTCATGTTAGATGTTATTTCTGAATCAATTACTACTTTTTGCAATTATATGTATATGAACTTAAGAGAAAATCATGTTTAAAGAGTGGGGAGATCCTGAAGTGTTCTCCGGGGTTCAAAGCTTCAAACCTTTTCACAATTCCTAACAGAAAAAACAGCCATACACGGGACATTAGGACGGATGAAAATAGAAAATGAATTTTCTGTTCTGCAATGCAGCCTAAATTGTACCGCAGTTTATTGAGAAAAAAAAAAAAAATGGCGAATGGGACAAGAGTTTTTCATTTTTGGCAAACCAGGGCAGGAGTGAGTACTAATAATTTCGATTGATGTTGAGAAGTGAGAACTATATCCGATTCTTATGTAACGTGTCAGCAACCCATTGCCCCTTCCAAATTTCTTTGGGGCCACAATATTTTTCTCACTCAAAATTGGGTTTGCGTGTTGATAGCACAGAAAGAGAGAGAGAGAGAGCGAGAGAGAGCTGCAGAAGTGAAGAAGCCAAAGCAATTTTTTCAATGGCTGGGATTGGTTCTTCTTGTTCGAGTCTCTCCTGCAACAGGTAAAAATCTCTTCTTTTTCAGTTTCTAAGCAGATTTACTTACTATTTCGTGTTCCTTTTATCTCTGTTGGAGTTCTCATTTCTAGAAGAAGACGATGAAGAAGAAGAAGAAAAAAGAGTTTTATTTACTTCTGTTGTTTAATCGTTCCTTATATCCATCTATCCTGTTCACATGAAACTCTGTTTGGTTCCTCAGAAAATGGGGGGAATATACGTGAAGTTTTTGAATTAATTACTACTCAGCCTAACGGTTCTGTGGAATCATAGAGGCATGGTTATTTGTTTTATCCCCTTGGTCCACAGTAATTACGAGAAGAGTTCTCTGTTTTGTAGTCCGAACTGCAAAACAGGAATCATTGGATGAGGAAGAGCCCCAATATCAGGGGGTCTGCCCCTATCCAATTGTTTAAGTTGTGTAGTCTCCTGCAGTTTGAACTGCACAACACTTTTTTGTTTTTTAGAATACCTGATTCAAGAATGTGTACTTTGTTTGTTGGAACCTTACCTTTAATTATCAAAGAAGTTATAAATTTGCTGTCTGATTTGCAAAAATTAATTGTCAATCCTGGTGACGTTGAGGTGGTGTAGAAGTGCAAACAAAAAATTATGAACATAGAAGTAAAGGATTAAGAATGTGTTTTCAGCAATTTCCGGACATCTTGGTTGGAATTTAAGACTCATCGTGGAAGAACCATCCCAGGGAAATCAGTTGTTTGGAGAAACTCGAGAATAAGAGCAGAAGTGAATTTTGTGAATGCTGAAGAAGCAAAGAAGCTCATAGCAGTTGATGGTTATGCCATTGTAGATGTCCGAGACAAATCTCAGTTTGAACGAGCTCATATCAAATCATGTTATCATGTGCCTCTTTTCATTGAAAACCAAGACAACGACTTTGGTAAATTATTCTTTATTTCCCCCTTCAATCTATGAACTACTTTACTCATGAAGCAATATGTTGCTTGTTTGTTTGACCCACATGGTTGTTGTTTTGTGCAGGCACTGTTATAAAGAGAACTGTACACAACAATTTTGCTGGCTTACTTTTTGGGTTGCTATTCACTAAACCTAATCCTAATTTCTTACAATCTGTTAGGAGCCAGTTTTCACCCGAAAGCAAACTGCTAATTGTATGTCAGGAAGGATTGAGGTCTGTTTTCCAAGTTCCTCTTGTTTTGTCTGCTTTCCCTTAGGGTTCACTCTCTTGTGATTGGATCACATGCAAAATTTTCATCTCGTTATCCATTATGCAGAATAATCACAGATTGAAAACATGAGACAAGTCAAGAATCCCTTGAGCCATATGTAACTTAACAATGTGGGTTATTATCCAAGTTTTATGTCCTTAAATCTTCTTATCAGTCTTGTTTTATTGTTGTATCCGGACGATTAAGATTGTAAATGTATAAGGCTCACAATTTTAAACTAATACCCAAAAATGGGGGAATTTTAGGATGCAAAGGGGCAATAACTTCAATCTATTTAAGATGACCCATGAAGTGCAGTGGAAGATTTGTAAATTTGTTAAATGTTAAATGTGCAACTTTATCAGCTCCATTTTTCGTTTTTCTTTTCTGTATTTTTCGGTAAACATAAGCTCTATTGATATAATTCTTCTTTGCCATTGTGCCATGCTGCTTCAAATCTACTATTAGATGATCCCAAGTATTGAATGATCAATTGATATGAGTTTATTTCTGCTCTCTCATCACTGCATATCAAGTTAATTCTGCTTATATACAAGATAAAAGGTCTAGTAAATTTTGATTATTGTTGATAAATTTTGACATGATTAATATTTTTTAATGTCAAGGTCTGCTGCTGCAGCCAAGGAGTTGGAACAAGCAGGTTTCCAGAATATAGCATGCATAACATCAGGGTTGCAGTCAGTAACACCAGGTTAAAACTTCTTAATTTACATTGATTCTGTTAAGACCAACTTGTCCTTAATGCAAAACATGAGAATCAAGGATGTTTTTTTCTTCTTTATCTTGGTTTGCCTTTCCAGGTACATTTGATTCCATAGGTTCTACAGAGTTGCAAAATGCTGGAAAAGCTGGCTTGGTAACAGTTCAAGGCAAGATCTCAGCTGTGCTTGGAACAGTACTTGTCTGTAAGGATTTCGACCCTCTCCTAATTTTCTTTGTTTTGTTCATAGAAAGCATGAAAGAAAGGAAGGGAAAAATCGAAGAAAAGTTGGAAAACAAAAATGAATCAGATTAGAAATTAAATTGTTCTTTTATCTTGTTAATGTAATGTCATGCAGAAGTCCAAAGAACAAAATTTATCAAGACTTGAGAAGAATGGCCTCATATTTTTATTTATCCTATGTCAAAAATTTCCTTTCTTTCATATTTTGCATGAGCCAAACTGAGGATTGAAGTACTTAGTAATCTAATATTTGAATTGATCAGGTGCCTTTCTATTCGTCACCTTCTTCCCAGAGCAAGCAGAGAAGCTGCTTCAAATATTTCCTGCCAGCTAGGCTCGTATCTCATCTAGGAACCTCAAATTTTGCAGTTTCTTTATCTTTGTTAAGAAACTAACAAGATATTTGTTCTGCTAAGGTTGAGATTTTAAATGGCACAAACGAGAAATCCTAATGAAAGTTAGGAAAAAAAAATTGTTTTGCAGTTTCAAGTCATGCTGTGTGCAAGTTTAGTTGGAGCTTTATTTTGTATAATTCGTAACTGAGTACATGCTTTCACACAGCCACGTTGAGATGTATGGATATATTCACGACATATGTATGCATTATTCACATTTCTTCTGGGATTAATATGAAATGTGTAGGGCATTATCTCTCCAACTGATTTGAATTTCCTGATTTGCTTGGAAGTTACTTCCTTCAACTATAGTTTCAGTTCCGATAGTATGATAGTAATTGGCAGTCTGTTTTAGTCTCATGCTGCAACGATTACCTTTTGTGTCATCAATAACCAGAACATCCACAAATCTCTTGCCCCTTATATACCTCCTCTCCTCAGGTTTCAAATGAGGAAGAATGTGAGTCTCAAAGTCCTGCTTATTATTAGTCAATTGATCTTTGAACTCACAAACATCCTCCTGGGTTAGCACTTTCTTGAAAGATGATCTCTGGATATTGTTGGAACCTGAAGCAGCATCAGTACTACCAACTCCCATGAAATTGATAAACTTTCTCTTCATGATATTCTGAAGATCTGTGAGGCTCTTTTGTTTTTGCAGATTGCAGGAAGCATCATGTACATATTTATAGTCTAAAACCATTTTGCATGTTGGCTTTTATTTTCTTGTAATTAAAATAAAATGTTGCATTCATGTTGTGGGAGCATGCTGCTTGGATTTGGTTTTAAATATTGTTCTCAATTTTCCTAGTGCCATTTCATGTTTTCTCCCTCTCCTAGACAACCATGCTTTTCCTTCTTAATTACCTTTTAATCACAAGTCATTTTTTTTTTCTAGAAATTAATATAGGGACATGAAAAAAAATATAAATTCATAGATTAATATCTTTGAAATTATGACATGATTAGGAAAATTGAGAAGAATTGAGGAGTCAGCATGGGTCTCAATTTTCATAAGGAGAATGGTTAGTAAAAAGGGATTATATATTAAATAACATCTATTAGAATGGTGAACTAACAATATTTGATTAGGACTTTAACTTGCGTAAATTCTCTCTTTTTTGTTAACAGTACTTGAAAGGGTAAATTTTTCCTTTTGTTCTTAACATTGGCTAAATTTTTATTCTTAAGTTAAGGGTACAGTACCTTTTTAGTATTAAATTGTATAAAAAAATATAAAAATTAATTTATTTTTATCATCAATGTTATATGAATTATTTTAATTAGACTATCAATTAAATAAAAGTAAACTTTTATTTTTTTTGTACTATTTAAATTAAAAAATGTACATTATTTGCATGGCAATTTTAATTAAAAAAACCCTTTAACATTCTATTCCTAACTTCTATTTAGTGACTTTTCAAGTCTTAACCTTTTTTGCTACAAGAAAACTTAGTTACTTGATATTAACAAAAATTTAAACTCTATCTTAACCTTAAATTAAAATTTTAAATTAATAAATATTAATTTGGTGGAATTTTTGTTGATATTCGTTAGGCTTCTTAAAATATGAAAAAAATGTTTACTGCTGCCCTCAATTGACATTGTTGATTTGGACAATGTAACCACATTGAATATCATTTATAACTCCAAAGGAAAAGGAAATCAATAATCCATATATTCTGCTTCAATATATTTTATCATTTTTGCACATGGATCTGAAGAAATCAAACATTTTTTCCCCTTTTATGTCCTTCATTTGATGGCATTAAATTCTCATCCTTATTAGGCACAAGCACTGCTAGTGGCATTCCTTTCTAAAAAAATAATTGGTATACTTTCTAATTTAACACATTTTTTAGTTATTACTTAATTTAATTATTAAAATATAATATAAATATAACCAATTTAATTAATATCTATATGTTATATATATGACTACATCTTTAAATTTATTTTTTTAAATTTCATATTAAGAAATAATAATTTTTAATAAGTATTTTATATACTATATTAAATCAAATAGTGTACTAATCAGTATCCTTTTTCCAAATATTAGTAAGAAATGTATAGACTAATTTCAATCACCTGATTCCCTTGAAAGTTCTTTCCTAAAACTAGAGGTGCAGCTCCGAGAAGATGATAGTGAGGGTTCATGAATATTAACCCCATTGCGTAACAAGTGCCATATTTGTCAATAACCCAAATGTCTAGAGATTTCTTGCCCCTACGCAGAATTCGCTTCTCCTCTTTCTTCAAATGAGGAACAATATGAGTGTCCACATCCTCTTTATACAAAAACATTCGGTTTTTAAGTACACCAACATCCTCCATGGTCACCACTTTCCTGAAAGATGATGCCTGGGTAGCACCTGAACTTGATGCAGCAGCTGAAGTACTTGAAAGCAGCAGCCCTGCTACTAGATGCATTATTTGAATTCCCAACTCCCATGAAATCGTAAAACTCCATGATATTCTGAAGATTTGCAAGCCTATTTTAATTTGTTGTGCTGATTGTAGAAAATTGTAGTTTATGTGTGTATACATAGTTTGAACCAATTTGCAATTAGATGCTGCTTTTAATTTTCTTGTGATTAAAATTAGGTTTTCTAGTTTAACACACTCGTTAAAAAATTATTATTTTAAATTTAAATTAAAAATAAAAAACTTAAAACTAAAAATTTTAATTGTTGAATCAGTGAGTATTAATAAATATATTAAACCAAAAAATATACCAATTATTTTTTTTACAATTATGAATGTTGTTAGAGCATGATATATACTTTGTATTTAGTTTAATTGCCCTCGGTTAAGTTTTCTAGTGATGCCATTTTCTACTTCTTAAATACTGCAAAACATTTAAGTTGCAGATTCAAGTTTCGTAAAAAAATATATGAACATTACATATTCAAAGCTTAATATCTTGATATATAAATTCAAAGATTAATATCTTGAAATGATATGACTATTGAATAGGAAACTTAATTGAGAACAATATTAGCCAGACACAAACAGCATACTCGGGCAACATAATGTATATAACATGGCATAGTAAAAATCTATGAATGATTAGTCTATGAATTTATTTATATAGCAATTTCTCATTTTCATATACCAATTAAAAGATAAATATAATTAAAAGGAAGTCAACAAGAATGAGAGTTAACATGTGTAGTTTTATTTATATGAATTTGATGTTTTTCGCTTTGAATTGCATATTAAAAGTACATTACGATAATTAAAAATTATTAAATTATTATTAATTAATAAACACATTGAAGAGTTTTATTAAGAATATTTTGGTCATTTTAGTATTTAAACTACACTTTTAATGTATGGTTTGACTTAAAAACATATTTTTGTATTTGTATCACTTTGTATTTATTTCATATGATTTTTTTAGTCCATTTCTTAATTAGTGTTTCATTTTGCCCACCTATAAATATTTACTGATTCTGCTACTGTTATATTACAAAAATTTATTATTCACAAACTTTGTTGCCAAATAATTTTTATATATTATTATAATACATTAAATCTTAATGAGTTGATTCAATAGTTAAGAATTTGAGATTTTAAGTTGAAGATTTTAAGTTTGAATTTTGAGTCCAATGAAGAGGAATTTAAAGAAAGAGAAAAGCTATCCTCTTTTATATAGTTCTTCATTATTAGATGTACAAAAAATAAAAATTATAATACATTGAATTGGACATTAATTTCTACTCGTTGCATGACACAGAGTTCAATTTTGTGCCTAAAGACAAAATAATGTCTCCTCGGCAAATAAGCAACACAAGGGAGCTACTGGTCGTAAGTAGCCAAAGAAGACCAAACACAAAGGACACCTCACACTATTTATCCAAAACAAACAACCCATAATTTCTCTGGCCCTCCTTTAATTGTTAAACGAACAGAAAATACCCACCCCTCCCCTAGCATGAACCAAATGAGCTCTCCACACACCCAAAACCTCTCCGCCTCCTCCTCCTCCTCCTCATCATCATCATCAACAACCACCAAGCCCTTAAACCCTAAAAATGAATGATACAGTAGACAAGCTTGTAATCTTTCTAGCGAAGAGAGATGGCATCGACAAACTTGTCAAGACATTTCAGTATGTGTCCAAGCTTGTCCATTGGCATGCAGAATCCACACACCCAGAAACTGCACAACGATTCAAACAATGGGAGGTGGCCTCCGGTCTTAGCAGAAAAGCCTTCAGAAGCGGCAGGTTCTGTTGGAAATTTTCGATTTTGCTCTATTATTACCATTCTCTGAAAAACAAGGATTGAATTTAGTTATGACTTGGCACTGGTAGAAGCACAATTAAGAATCTTGTTTTCCGTTCCAAAAAAATATTAAGAATCTTGTTTTTGTCCAACTATAGTTTTTATAGAAGTGTTGTTCGAATATAACTCTTACAAAAGTATAGAATCATACATAGATTTATACATAAAATAACAAAAAAATTTAAAAATTGATAAAATTTAATATTTAATTCTTAAGATTAACTAT
Source organism: Rubroshorea leprosula (assembly GCA_020521535.1). NCBI lineage: Eukaryota > Viridiplantae > Streptophyta > Magnoliopsida > Malvales > Dipterocarpaceae > Rubroshorea > Rubroshorea leprosula. Next base: position 530,619 of record BPVZ01000070.1, on the reverse strand, counting down.
AAAAGCTCTTATCTTAATTAGAAGCTATAGGATTGGTACCACAGCTTCTAAAATTAGAAGGTGAAAACTATTTTAGTATAAAAAACACTTTTAAAAAATTGCGTTTAATTCAACTTCAACTTTTACAATAAAAAATATCTTTAATTTTAAAAGATGTTTTTTAAAAGATATATCAAACAAAAAAGTCTTCATGATATATGTCTCTATGCTTGGTGTCTGCGGGATGTGTGTTTAGATATGCCTAAATTGGAAATAGGTGGTAGAGTGCTCATGGCCATGCCATAGGCATTCCCCAGGGAGAGCACACTAGAAATACTCTCTTCCCAAATCAACATTAGGTGAGATCTTAGGTACATTCATTAAATCTGTAAATTGTGTTATGACCACTAATTAACTTTTTTTTCTCCACACACTCCTAAAGGTTGAATTTTTTAGTTTTCAATATATATCTAAAATTGTGAATAACCATTTTGAATCAGGTTCCTTACCGGATTCAACGCCATCAGACGAAACCCTGGCTCTACCCCAACTTTCAGGTTCCTTGCTGTTCTTGCCAATGCAGGGGAAATGGTGTACTTCTTCTTTGACCATTTTCTTTGGTTATCAAGGATTGGAACTTTGGATGCTAAGCTAGCTAGAAGGATGAGCTTTATATCAGCCTTTGGTGAGGCTTTTGGGTATATTTTCTTCATAATATCTGATTTTATTAGCATCAAACAAGGGCTGGAAGCAGAAAGGAAGCTTGTTGCTTTAAAAGAAGATGATTCAAAGGATGTGAAGGAGAGTATAAGGAAGATCAGAGCTGACAGAGTGATGAGGTTGATGGCCGTGGCCGCAAATGTGGCGGATTTGATCATCGCGGTGGCAGATATAGAGCCGAATCCGTTCTGCAACCATGCTGTGACTCTGGGAATAAGTGGGTTAGTTTCTGCTTGGGCGGGATGGTATAGGAATTGGCCGAACTAATTGAATCACGTCACATGTAAAACAAAATGAGAACTCTACCATTGCCTCATGTGTAAAACAAAATGAGAACTCTACCATTGCCTCATGTGTAAAACAAAATTAGTAAATATTTCCTGCTGAGACACTGTCAATTTTGAGCATAATGCACTTCTAATTGTCTCCTAAGGGGGTGTCTCAACAAGTTCAAAAGAAGACTGGAAATAAGTGTACTCCAAGTACGAAATTGTGGTAAAAACTTGAAAAAAGAAGACGTTCAGAATTTTTATATCTAACATAACTAGATCAAGGAATATGAAATTCACAAGATTGCAAACCTAGATTAACAACTATTATAAAAGATTATTTTTCTTTTATCATTCAAAAAATATTACAATGAGATTAGCAAAGGTTGTCTGATGGCATTCTGTGCACCAGTTGTCAATCCATAAAAATTTTGTACCACCCCGAAGCACAATGGAGCGACTCTTGTCTGCCTGTAGCAGCCACAGAATTTGCTGGAGGATCCTGGCAAGGGTTAAAAACGAAAGAAAACCAAAGAGCTTCCTTCTTTGCCTCACTTAAACATGCAGTCTCACCATAGAGCATCTGCCATCATTCGCCTTGTAGGCAGTAAAGCTGACGGATATTCCCCGAAGCTGTCATATAATTACAAAAAAAAAAAAAAAAAAAAAGCTATGAACACTTCTTTAATATATTGAATTCTTGAGGTTACTTGTCTGAATGTGAGAAGTAACATGAGTGCAGCACAAATTAGAAAGAGAAACAACTCCAAAAAATTATTTAAGTTATAATGCACACAACAAGAGTAAAGAGAATCAATATGAACTTCATAACGGTAACAAATGACAGAGAAACAAATATTACCATATAACCAGTCTTTGAAGTATACGTGAAGTGCACATGACAATTCTCTTTTTCGATTTTCTTCAAGTGGCGCTTCCCTCAACATCTGCTTTATCTCATCTAAATTCTTTAGCTGCAAGATGATTTTGGGGAAAATCAGAAAATTAAAGTCCAGAGAAAACTTCCAAGATATTAATCTTTGCTTCAGAGAAGCAGAGAACACAAAATCTCATTCTATTCAACTGAATCACATGGTTAGGTGCACATACATTTCTTTGTTGAGATGCTGAGTAAAGATCTGGCAGTGGAAATGGGTTATCTTTTGTAGACCCAGGCAATTCACCTTCAAACCAGTTTGGAATCTAATCAATCAACAGAATATTTCCGTGTTAGCTAGGAACAAGCTCATTTTTCTTGACATTAAAGAGAAAAATATGTCAAAAATATCCAGGCTAGGGTAGGAAGCATACAAAAACATACCAGAAAATTTGTAAACTGATCAGGGTCTAGGTGTGTAGCTGACTCAGCTTGAGCATCAGATACCCCAGCAGGATGAGACAATGAATCATGTGGATCAACCACTCCCAGTGCCAAAGGCTCATCCCATCTGTTGATACTTGTCTCAATGCCAACTTCAGCCATGTGTTCCTCCAATTGGGCGTAAAATGTGTTATATGGTGCAACCTGATAAAATGCAAGAAAAGAAATTCCAGAACTGTTAACCATCCTCTGTATCACAGATGAAATGTAGAATTGGTTCCATTGACAAACTTTTTAACATTAACATAATAGCACTGAGTACAGGTTGCATTTTTCTTTCAAGATGTGCATAATTACCCTCCATTCTAAGCAATTACTGTTCAATTACATTTCTCTTTATAATAATTATCATTAGGAGTTGCATTGTTGTAAGAAAGAACATCTAAATTTCCACCAAAAACTGTCAACGAGGTATTACAGGCAATTTAGGTATGAAAAGCTAAGTGCATTTTATAAGCACACCATTAATGCTAATAAGGTTACACTCACTTGTAGCTTATGGTTGTCACCAACCATAAGTGGTCGCTGGTTTACTCCCAGAAAGAACACACATTCACGACAATTGGCAATACAAACTCGCTTTGTTGCCATAATCACGTGAACACGTTCACAATGTTCCACTCTTACAGCCTGTATAAGATGCAAAAATCATATAAACCTAAGTCAGCAACACGGACAATTTATTACACTTGAAAAGTAATCAAGATAGTACTCTACAATGCTGATCATTCAACTTGAAACAACCAAAAAAGGATAAGAAAAAGAAGGAGAAAGAAGGGAAAGAAAGGGAGTGAAGAAGCATATAAAACTTCCAGTCTGGGACAAGAAACTGATGCAGAAGAAGGGATAAAACTGCAATTACCAAAGGAAAGTCAAAATGCACTAAAAATAGCACCATCTCTTAATAAAATGGTTATGAGCACATGTGAAAAGCATTAATTTTGGGAAAAAATCCAACCACACATGTTGCTGACCATGTTTTAGTGTGGGCAAAATGCAGCCAATGAAATGAACACATTTGTTGTGCTTGTACTAGTTCCACCAACATTTATAAATTTATTGCAAATACAATAAAATTGAACAGCAGAGCATGATAAACTTCCACAAACCAGATTTCGAAAATCTTTACATTTCTACAAAGAAAAGGTAAGCATATGTAAACTGATAATGGATAAAATGAATCAACAG
>BPVZ01000070.1:466093-478718 GCA_020521535.1 Rubroshorea leprosula | reverse complement strand
TGAAATAATTAATTTTTTATTTATTTAAAATTTATAATAATATATATTTATTTAATAATATATAAAAATTATATAAATAAGTTTCATAGAAAATAGTTGTGCAGCATCAAAGACTGGGCCACTTGCCAAGTCATCGTCTATTCTCGACTTATTGTTAAGCTTTGCCCTTCTCTTGACTCCGGACTATCTTTCGATGCCGGCGATTCCGCAGAAGAAATGTTGAGGAGAAAGCCGACCAAAATCGAAATCAAGCTCGAAGACAAAGAGGAACTTGAAGAATCCCGCAATCCTCCCCCCACCACCACCGCCAATCCCTCTTCCTCCGCCACCACATCCTCCATCCTCCATCTCCTCGACCGCTTCCAATCCAACCCTAATTCCAAATCCAACCGCATCGGTATTTCTCAGTAACAACCTCCAACCACCTCAGCAGATGGAGGTTGAAGTGAAGCTTCGTTTAGCAGACGCCGCCGCCCACGGCCAACTCACCACAATCCTCTCCCCCTATCTCCGGAAAACCCTTCACCAAGAAAATATCTTTTTCGACACTACTAAAAGCGATCTCTCGTCCCAACGGGCAGTTCTCCGCCTCCGGTTCCTCGATAACGACACCCGCTGCATCGCATCCCTCAAGGCAAGGCCCACCCTGGTCAACGGCGTCAGCCGCGTGGAGGAAGATGAGGAGGAGTTAGAACCCTTGACAGCCCGTGCCTGCGTGGAAGATCCGACGAGGTTGAGGGAGATCCAATCGAGGATTTTGAAGAGGGTTAAAGAGGAGTTTGGGTTGGGGGATGAAGTGAGTTTTGTGTGTTTGGGTGGCTTTCAGAATGTGAGAATGGTTTATGAGTGGAGGCAGTTGAAGCTGGAGGTAGACGAGACTAGGTATGCATTTGGTATCTGCTATGAAATAGAGTGTGAGAGTGGGGATCCGGAGGCGGTAAAGAGGGTGCTTGAGGAGTTTCTGAAGGAGAATGGGATTTCCTATTCTTACTCAGAAATGTCAAAATTTGCAGTCTTTCGATCCGGCAAGCTGCCCTATATGCAATCTTCAATGCCTTCCTCGGAAGAGAAGAGGCCATCAGAAGGTTGAACATCATCCTGTTGAAGAGAGTAAAGCATACCTACATACCCATTATCCCCATCCCACACCTCCTGGCTTTAGCTATTGTAAGCCGTTTTAATTTGCATTTGCATGCAATTATGTTTTGATTAATGTTGAGGAGCTTCTAAACTTCAATAACTAGTTATCAAGATGTTTGCCTAATCTATGAATTTGATTCATGCTTGTTATTGTTTTCAAGATGTTGATTTTTGAACCAGTGACAAGAATTATTACTCTGTTTTAGGTTTTTAAATTGCTTAGGAATCATCATGTCTCTTACTTTAGTTTTCTTAAAAGATTCTAAATTGGAGATGGAGAATTGAACTGTGGAAGAAGTTTGAGGGAATTTAGGTCATGATCATGCTTGTCATTTTGAATTTTATACAGGTGAGCTTGTTATGTGGAGTAAGTGTTTTCTTGGCTTGGCTTAGCTATAATGTTTTAGAAATTTTGTTTGAGTAAAATTTTTGTGGTGCCTAATACTTGAGCTTGAATCGAGTAGCTTAACTTATTTACATCCCTAACTATAGCTTTTACAGCAGTGGATATCTTTCTAGAAGCAGGGTGTTGCTATCATTAGTTGAATTCCTCTATTAGGTACAATTCTATTTTGCTGTACTTAATTTTTGATATCAGCAAAGGAATTTAGTGCAGTGATTGGAATCCCTAACCTTATCCCAAAATCAAGTTTTGAAGATAGTGGCTACTAAATTGGCTAAGTTATTGTTGTTTTTTTCTGTTCTTGTTTATTATTACTGCCATAATTTGTGTGGTAGTTGTAGAATCCATGAAGAAGATGCCTATACGTTATTTGCTAACTGCTAAGGCCATCTGTATCCAGGTTTCTTAGATCCAAACTGGAGCAGGAAGTTTAAAATGCCTGGCTATAGTTAGAGCTGTCACAGAAATGAATTTCTTGCATTAGAATTGAATTTTTGTCATCAAGAGATTTGAAACATTCAGTGCTAATGGAGTTATGGCTATGTAATGAATACTAACAAGAGATGACTTATTTACTGGTTGAGACTCGAATGGATTGTTTGTCTTCATCTTTGATTGTGGCGTGATGTGGTTGATTGATTGAACCCTAGCAACTCATGAAACACAAGTTAAATTTTGTAAAAAAAGGATCTAGGATACAATATATATATATGTATGTATGTATATATATATATATATAAGAACTTGCTTATTGATCTTTGCTTATTGATCTTTGTTCATGAATTAGTGGTAGACAAACAGTCTACAACGACTAAAATTATATTTTTGTTTTTTGATTGCTTGAGATATCAAAATGATGGAAACGGATTTAGCCTTGGAAGTGGGAAGCAGATTAAAGGATGTGCCCTTGGAAGGGTAAGTCTAGGTCCTTCTTCCATGCTGACAGTACCATTTCATCGTTCAACCTTCCAGTCGAAGCACTGAATTTTAGCAGCAAGGCTTGTCTGAACAACCTGTAGTGCCAATGAGGTTCCAGGACGTCCTCTTCTTCCACTTCCAAATGGCAGTAGATGAAAGTGCTGTTGCCTCACATCCAACTGGCTCTTACCGCTCCCCTTTTTGCTAACAAACCGCTCTGGGCAGAATTCAAGCGGGTTCTCCCAGTGAGTTGGATCCCTACCAATTGCCCAGACATTAACAAGGAGTCTGGTCTTTGCTGGAATCTCATAACCACCTATGGTACAGTTTTCACTTGACTCTCACAATTATTGGCCCTGTTGGGTGAAGCCTTAGTGTTTCCTTTACTATGGCTTGGAGGTAGGGGAGGTTGGCAATATCTGATTCTTCTACTATTCTGCTCTTCCTACTACAAAATCAATCTCTTCTCTTGCTTTCTCCATTATGTTAGGGTGATTGATTAGCTCTGCAAGTGCCAATTCTGTAGTTCTCGCAGATGTGTCAGTCCCAGCTGCAAATATATCCTGTAAAATTTACAAACCACATGTCAGTTTTGTTTATAAAATTACCATGGGAACACTACTTCATGGATTCAGTTAGAAATCTTTGCCTCTCGGGGAGGGTGTGAGAAAAAGCTAGATAGCCAAGATTTTCTCAGGGTGAAGCTTTCAGTACGTGTATGTGAGCAAGCAAGCAAGGAGTGAGAATGTCAACGTCTCATACCAGGATGAAGGCCTTTATGTTTTCTCTGGTCAATCTCATCTCGGCGCTGTCATCTTCTGATATATCAAGTAAAATATGGAGTAAATCCTTAACTGAATCATCACTGCCTTCTTCGCTTTTCTTGCCTCCTCATGTTCCTCTATAATTTTCTCCTTAATTTCATCAAACTTGTCACGAACTTGCTTAAGCTGTTTCCTGAATCCTGGCAAATCCAAGTTCTTACAGAACCAAATAAATTCTGACAGATTAAACTTCCCTGTTAGTTCAGCTGTTGCTTGCACCAACTTCCTAACCTGTTCAGCCTCATCTTCATTATCAGAACATGTTTGACCCATCATCATCCTTGACACTACGTTATTTGTTAGCTGTATCAGCTGTTTTCTAACATTAACCGTCTCACCTCCATTTGCTTTTCTTGTCATGAACTGCAGAAACTTCCTTATCCCTTCATGCCTGACTGGAAGGAGGTGATGTAACATCCGGTCACCAAGAAGTTCAGTCATACACAGTTTCCTCGTGAACTTCCAATAAGGGCCGTAAGGAGCAAAGGAGAAGCTGATCCGTATGTCAGGTAGTCAACAGCAGCCAATTTTGGACGGTTGGAGAATGATGTCTCACGGGTTTTGAGGAACTCTTTGGCCATTTCAGGGGAGGAAGCAACAACACAAGGTACAGAGCCAAGGAAGATATGCATTAGGGGTCCATATCGGATTGAAAGCTTGTAAAGAGCTTGGTGAGGTATTGGTGGAAGGAGGTGGAGAGGTCCAATGATCAGCAGGGCCAGTGGGTTTGGTGGAAGTTTTGATGTACGTAGTCCGTATCTTGGTGAAGATTGCTCGGACCAAAACGCACAGAGACTAGCCAAACAAGAAAAAGAATGAGATAGCCTTGGATATCAGCCATCTTGAACAAAGAGCAAGCTATTGATTCCAGAGAGCTGTTTATATATGACAACTTTTGGGCGGCAACTGGCCGGCAGGGCTCAAAGCAGTGCCCTTAGCTGTCATCTTGTATTTATCTGAGCCATTTTATAACAACAGTAATTGATATATATTTTTATTCAATACATTATATAATATAATTATTAAAAAATTATTATTTTTTAATTTAAAATTAAAATGAGCAAACTTAAAGATACAATCATGTATATAGTTTATATGAATAAATTAAATTAATTGTATTTATTTTATATTTTAATAATTAAATTAAAAATATTTTAATAATTAAAGCAAACAAGTATAAATAAGTATGTTTAACCAAAATGTGTGTTAATTGTTTTTTTTTTTTTAATACATCTAATTATATGTTATATAAGAAGTGATAATTATCACATTTTCTCAAATTACTACTCACTTAACTTATGGTTTAAACTTAAGATTTTTAATGTATAATTTTAAAATTTTAACCGTTGAGTTATCCATTTAAGGATTATTGTCAGGAGAAGCCAAATGCAATCAAAGCAAATAGTAAAGAATTCTTCAATCACTATCTTTGTGTGATTCAATGATTATTATCATTTTCCCTTTCTTAAACTTGTCTAAGGTTGTCCTAACCACAACACCATTATTGGAAGGAGAAGCCAAATACAATCAAAGCAAATAGTAAAGCATTCTTCACTCACTATCTTTGTGTGAACGACTCCAAAAATGTATTCAATGATTCCGTGTGAGTATTCTTCCTTCCCGAATAGTTTATTTGCTTTTCCATAGACTTTTTTTTAGAAAATAGGTAATGTTGCTTTTCCATAGACTATTTCATTTGATTGTGTGTATTTCCGCATTCTGTCTTTGGAAATTGTCAGGTTGATCGAGTATTGAAGTCAAAAGGAAGGGGAAACTTTTGGGACATTAAATATAATGTGCTAGGCTCAATCTCCTTGTAGCCCAACCATATATGACCGATCAAAAATGAATCAGAATCCAGTATACATGTCTTGCATAAATTATCAACTTGGTATTTAACTTCAGTTCAAAAAAAAATTATCAACTTGGTAGTTTTCAAATCCAACATTTCAAGAGGTGCTTAATTATGAACATATATGAGTTATGATTGAGAGATGGGAAATATGGGATTCTTTAGGGTCTTTAATTTATTGCAAAGAAAAGGGCAATAAGAACCAGTACATTGATGAAGATCAACTAATCTCAAACATTGTTGTAAAATAATATAGTTCTCCTACGAGAAGCAGATGCATCGTGCATCACTAAGAAAAGCAACATTTTCATCATCATCCAGTAAAATCATAGATAAACCTCTGTTGATAAAGTTATTACAAGAGTCATTTAGATTTAGGGACAGTGGGATCTGCTTTCTTCATGCTATTCTTCTCATAGTAATGGTAGGCTGCTGCACCAGACAGAACTGCCAGTGTTACGGCTTGTGCATGCAACCTAAGAAAAGATAGGTATACATGTTTTCAGCAGTTCATAACAACACAGAAAGAAATAATTAACCACCAGCACAGCACCAGTTGCTGAGAGGACTGAGGAGTAGCTACCTGGCATGGATAAGCCTGAGACTTGGCTTGAGAGGAGTTCTTGCATGGCTGTTCCAAGCCAGAGATGCTCCAATTGCTGAGGCCCAAATTGCTCCTGCAAAAGTAAAACCCCATTTCAGTGTACCATTAACTCATCATGAAAACTGAAACAAAAAAAGAAAATGTTGAAGTATTAATAACGCTGACCAATGCTGGTGAGCTTGTGTTTTGATACCCATGACTGGATTGCCTCCATCTTCTTCTTTTTCTTGCTTCTTAATGTTATTTGATTAGAACTAGAAAGCCAGTTATGAATAAAATGAGAGGGAGGGAGAGGGGCATTTATAGAAGTAGAAGAAGTAGGGGGTATTGGGGTTGGTACTTGTGGGTGACTGGGTGTGGCCCCCGGATTTGTAATTCACTTTTTCTTGGAACACTGGATGCGCTCAAACCAGAGGCTCTTATGGGTTCAAACCAGAGGCTTTTTAACAAGGCCGTTTCTTTTTGTGCTCTACTATTTCACTTGTTCCAATTTCCAAACAACAAGCTGTGGGCTGTCGGTTCGTTCAACCACAACGCAAATTTGAAAACTAGACTTCCGTGCCCTGATTCCTGCACCATATATTCTTAATCATCTTATTTCGTTTTATAAAATTGAATCAAGTGTTATGTAGATTAACTGTAACCATTATGTAAAATCGGCTTTGATACCTTGAAAAAGAATGTGTATGGAAAAGATAAACACAATTGTGTACTGTTCTTCCAATACAAAATATATATACCCAAGCAACAGTGCATGAAATCAAGCATATAGTGCATGACATCCTATAATTAGATTGATGGAAATGGATTTAGCCTAGCTACAGTAACACAAACAAGGGAATTAGCCCTTGGAAGGGTTAGTCCAGGTCCCTCATCCATGTCAACAGGACCATTCCCTCCATCACCAACTCTAAGTTCAAAACACTTAATAATTGCAACAAGGGTTGTTGGAACAAACTGCAGAGCAAATGTGGCTCCAGGGCAGCTTCTTCTTCCGCTCCCGAATGGCAACAGATGAAAATTCTGCCCCCTCAAATCCAGCATGGGAATCTCTGGATTCCACTCCTCACTTAGAAACCTCTCTGGCCTAAATTCTCTTGGGTTTTCCCAGTGGTTTGGATCCCTTCCTATTAACCACAAGTTAACAAAAACTCGGGTTTTTGCTGGAATTCTGTATCCTGCAACAGTGCAGTCTTCTGATGATTCTCTCACAACCAAGGGTCCAGTTGGGTGAAGCCTTAAGACTTCCTTTATTACAGCTTGAAGATAAGGAAGGTTTGCAAAATTTGACTCCTCTACTACTCTGTTCTTTCCAACTACAATATTAATTTCCTGTCTGGCCTTCTCCATCACATCTGGATGATTGATCAGCTCTGACAGGCCCCATTCTACTGTGGCAGAAGATGTGTCTGTTCCAGCCCGAAATATATTCTGTGAAATACTCAATTACAAGTTAAGCTATAAAGGATTCATCATATGCATAATTAAAGTTAGGTATCTAAGTTCTGTTTTTATTGTATTGTTTATCAATAGCTAATTACCATAATGAAAGCCTTCTTGTTTTCTCTGGTCAATCTCAACTCTGATCTCTCATCTTCATATTTATCGAGCAAAATATCGAGTATGTCTTTCTCAGCTGCATGATCACCATCCACAGCCTTTTCATTCCTCTTGTTCCTCTCATCCTCGTGCTCCTTCATGATCCTCTCCATCATCAAGTCAAACCTGTTGTGGGCATCCTTAAGCCTTTTCCCAAATCCCTGCAAATTTACATACTTACAGAACCAAAATGTATCTAACAAATTGAACTTTGATCCAAGCTGATTCAACTCCTTCACCATCTTCCTTACTTCATCAGCTTCACTTTTGCTATCTGAACACCTTTGCCTCAATAGCATTCTTGACATTATATTGTTTGCTAACCTCATAAGCTCTGCTCCAACATCCACTGCCTCAGCTGCCATAGATTTCTTTAGCATTAGCCTTAGAAACCGCCTTATCTCCTCGTGCCTGACATGACTCAGCTGCTCTAGTGTCCGACTGCCAGAAGTTCAGTCATGCGAAGTTTCTTCATGAATTTCCAGTGAGGTCCATAAGAAGCTGTAGCGAAATCAGCAGAACCATATGTTAGGAAATCAAGGTTAGCTACTTTGGGGCGGTTCAGAATATAAGCTTCATTGGTTTTCAGGATTTCTTTTGCAACATCTGGGGTGGAAGCAAGAGCACTAGGTTTTGAGCCAATGAAGAAGTAGATTAAGGGTCCATAGCGGGTTGAGAGCTTGTGAAATGCTTGGTGAGGTATAAGGTGGTGTATGTGTCCTATGATAGGAAGGGCTGGTGGACTTGGTGGAAGAGGAGCCTTGTTCTGAACCTTATTAAATATGGTTCGGAACAGGATGATGGAAGCCAGAAAAAAGGGTAAGAGTAAAAGGTACTCTTGCTCTTGCAGATTAGCCATGAAAATGTTTGGAAAGTTTAGATTAGAAGACTGGTCTAGAAGATACTTATATAATAGAGAAGACAATTGTTTTTATCAATTAAATATTCTAATGGGTTTGAGGATCTTAGAAATTATCAATCTGATTGGCCCTAGCCTATATGCAGTGATTATGCAGGAGAAGTATGGAATGATCTCAGAAGACTGAGGAAAATAACAGCAGAAAACAGAAGCTGAAGATGGCAGTAAAAAAGTTGAAATTCATGAAGTAAATATGAATAATATAACAAAAAAGTGTTAGTGCAATCTAAACTATACCAAATTGCTCAACTTAAAACCATATCAGGGGACCTATCTCCCATCCAACGGTTTTTGTTTCACAGTTTGATGCGGTCTTGATTACAAAATAGGATTCTCATAATATAATTTGATAAAAGATTACTCAATGCCAGGATAGGATGAATTTTAGATTTAAACGAGGTTGCTTCTGCTTTCAATAATATGAGGAAGGAGCTGGCTATTCCTGTTATTTATCATGCATGTGTGTGATTCAGACTAAATATGTCATTCATAAGACATTTGTAGCTTGTCCTGTTCATAGAACATAGCATTTCAATTCTGTCAAAGGTGGATAAAAAGTCGAATTTTCAATCTTCTGTTTTGCCTTCTTTTTCCTCTCTCATGTAATTGTTTTCCATTCACCTCTTTATCAGAAACAAAGTATTCATAAACCTTGTTCCACATGTCACCTAACATCAGCTAAAATTGCAACCACCATCTAGGTTATTTAATAAAATTTTAGTTGCCCTCGAGTAAGATGCCATTGTTTGATAATGATCTCTGGCATTTTTAATTTATTAAGATTATTGGGACCAAAGTATACATCTGTCACATGATGCAATCCAGAAATGGGGATCGATAGATATGTTGAAGGAGACATCAAGACTATTTCAAACATTGAAACAATCTTACAGGATATCTGATTTTAAGTTAAATATTTGATTGATTAAAGGATGATAACTTCTTCATTGCCCTATCAACATAGCTGTTTATGAAGGATGACAATATACATTGTATATTTGTATGGTATTATGACATTTATTTCTTTATTTTTTATGAGGAGACCAAAAAGAAATAATTATTCATACAATATTTTCGGGTCATTTTCTTGATGTCTCAAAATTGGATGTTTATTGCAATCAAGCCAAGATTGGTGACTGGAGGAGGAGATTTGAGCAGGTGGTCCTTGAGGTTGAAATCCAGGATGCTCTGACGTATTCAATGATAGGTACATCTCAACTTCAGGTATTGTGTGTGTTTTCTACATTATGTAGCCTCATAATTTGTTTCCTTTCTAAAATTTTAATTCATTTTCTGTACCTATACCTACAAAACAAGAGCTTTGCTGAGTTAGTATCTACTAAGTTCGAAAGCTGTAGGACTCGTGGGAGTCTCAGCCAGGCCTTGGGGCATAAGCCGGTGTACTTGCACACCAAAAAGACAGCAATCATCCTGACAAACAAGAGATACCAGTAGTAGCTGAAATCAAAGGCAATGAGTGCCATTAGAGTGTAGGCTATGGTGGATGGACTTACGTTCTTGTCTTCCTTTTTACGGTCTCTTTAATTTGTAATTGCTAAACTATCAAATATACAAGCTTATAACATGCATCCAAACATATGACACCTTTATTACTTACCAGAGAGAAAAAAATACCGGCCTCTCCTTTGCCCCCAAAGGACATCCAAATGTAATAGCATGAAGCAAATACAAACATAATAAAAGATTCAGAGAACAAGGGGAAGACAGTCATAACAGTTGGATTAAGAAATGAATTTTTGTAATTGAAGTCAAATACTATAAGGTTAAGCAGCCTTGAGTCAAAGTAAGGAAATTCTCTGGATACTTTCAAGAATTTCATGGACTGAAGAAGCTTCAGCCTTAAGAAAGCCTAGGAAAGCAATGTGCTCTAACATTCAATACCATTCTTGACTTTCAAAACAGATGAAAGTTGGAAAACTTGAGATCCATTCAGAATGTATAACTTTTTTTCCCTGAGCTAAAATCGCAATAATGATGGAGATTATGTATTAAAATCCTCTTTGAATAGGATATGACCATAATTTTATTCTGATTATATTTGGGGTTCTGAAGTCTTAAGGTTATTGGGCTCAAATTATTTGATATGAAACCTTAAAGGGTGTCTGATTTTATGTTTAATTTTTGAATGATGGAAGAATGATAACTTGGCAAGTATGGCGACATTTGTTGTCTACATTGAATTATGGCACGGGACCAGTGTGATCTGATCTCAATAATGTTGACAAATTTTATGATTCATTGGTCATTTTCTTGCTGTACCAGAATCGGATGGTTGTTGCGATCAAGCCAAGATTATGGATTGGGGCAGCATACTTGAGAATCTTCAGGTTTCTTTGTTCCTTCAGTATTTGAGCATCTTAAATTGTCTTGATTCTGCTTTCTGATTTGGCAATATTTTTTAAGATATATGCAGATTAGGTTTCTGTTCACTTTCAACTGTACCACAAACTCTACCCTTTTTCTGTTACGAAATGGGATTAATGAGAGATAATTAGATTTCAAAGAGAATTCTTGACACAACAAGCTGCTATAAAGATTCATAAACTCTAAATCTTTTGTAAAGAGATGGCTCTTATTGGCTTCTAGAGATTATTAAATACACTTAGGGAGAAGGGAAGCTTAGAAAGGTAGTAACTAGCAAGGCTACATGACCTTAGACATGATGCTTATCATGGTTCTTAATTAACATGTGATTGATGTACCTCTGACAATTCATCTTTGGCCCAACAGTTGTTACCACTCTCTTGATTGTGCTATTCCTATATGATCTGAATAGGGAAGAAAGAAAAGAGAAGGGGTTCTAAAATGTGCAGTAATGTATGGGCCTTTTTGTCAAGAGGACCTTCACTCTATTCGAGCACAGGAAAATGTTGTGGATGGCAGAACTATGGTATATGGAGCAGAAATTGCTGCTATAGTCTCTTATTTATCTCCTTTGAAGCAATTGATCTGATTAAATTTTTAGCTAATCATGAAACTGAGACTAGCAAAGCAGTATTCCTGAACAATCTCAATTCTGGGCCTAATTAAGCAGTGCCTTAATGGCAGAACTACTTAGATAGTAGTGATATATGTGTGCCTAAGGGGGTTCTTAAGACTTTGATTGACCTTCATGACTAAAATTCAGAGCAAGGTGAAACTATGCTAGGGAGGCACTGTGAATCCAAATATTGCAGCAACGACTTTTAACGCTCTTATTGTTGCACAAGATACATGAAGGGGTAGCATATAGCGATCACAGACAATGCTAGGGAGGCACTGTGAATCCAAATATTGCAGCAACGACTTTTAACGCTCTTATTGTTGCACAAGATACATGAAGGGGTAGCATATAGCGATCACAAACACACATACATACACTGATTCACTACCTACAGTTCATTTCAACAATATTCTGTACAACACAGCTTTGATTTCTTTGTCATCATCATGCCTTGAATGGATTGAAACGGGTGACAGGGTAGCTGACAAGAGGAAAAGGAAGTACCCCTGCAAATCCTGCCCCCAGTTTGATATCAACTTTTTCTGCTCCCTGGACTTTCAAATCAAAGCACTGAATCAGAGCTCCCAATGTTCCATGCATAACAAAGGAGGAATGTGATGCACTGATGCAGGCTCTCCTCCCGCTACCAAATGGAAGGAAGTGAAAATCCTGGCCCTCGCTCTCCCCTTGAGGACGAATACCAGCATTTGCCACAGAAGAGTCCACCAAGAACCTCTCTGGCAGGAACCTGTCTGGATCTTTGTACCTGTTAGGATCACGCATAATCATGTAGATGTTGATGAAGAACCTTGTCCCTACTTTGACATCATAGCCATTGATTTTGCAATCAATGTTGCTCATTTCCGGAGCAAAGGCCCCGGAGGATGTAGCCGTAGGGATTCCTTAACAACTGCTTGCAAGTTAGGGAGATTTGGGGCATCTGATTCTCTGATAAGTCTATTGAATCC
This sequence comes from Rubroshorea leprosula, assembly GCA_020521535.1. Taxonomy (NCBI): domain Eukaryota; kingdom Viridiplantae; phylum Streptophyta; class Magnoliopsida; order Malvales; family Dipterocarpaceae; genus Rubroshorea; species Rubroshorea leprosula. The sequence goes on along the minus strand of BPVZ01000070.1, from coordinate 466,487 downwards.
AACAACCGAGTCAATCTCCTCCTTGAGCTTTTTGAGCACCTCATCAGGATGGTTTATAAGCTCTGTCATTGTCCATTGTAAGGCTGTTGATTTAGTATTGTAAGTTTCTGCAGTAAAGTAAAAGAATACAGAAAATGCAGAACCAGAAACTTTCAGAACAAGAGCTTCTTTGATATGGAACTCTCTTTCATTTCAAATAAAAATTACAAGACATAAGAGTTGCTAAAATATAAGCAACTCGTACATATCAGTTTTACAAAAGAAAACTACTAGAAACCATAGACCTTAACTGCAGAAAACTAAAAAAAACAATTACAAATTCAAAAGCATAACTGATATATGCTAACTTCAACACTCTTCCTTGCTTTTTATATTTGTAACTCCAAGCATATCT
>BPVZ01000070.1:447061-458134 GCA_020521535.1 Rubroshorea leprosula | reverse complement strand
TATATATTAAAATTTTATTTTGATTTTTTTTATTATATTTTTAGTCTTTTAATTATAAAAAATATATTTTTTTTTAGTTTTTTAACTTATAACATATGTATATTTTTCATCTCTCAATTTAAAAATTTAAAGACTAAATATATATATGAATAAATTTAATGAACTAATTGATAAAAAATTCTAAAAAATATGTATTTTTCATAATAAAGGAAAAAAAACAAATAAAAGAGTTAAGGGACAAAACTATACAACATTTTAAAGTCAAGGGACCAAATTTGACATTTAACTTTCTTTTAATTTAAGATCACTCTTTTGCCTTGCATGGTGCAGAGAATTTTTTTTAATATAAAACTTAGTGGATTGCATTTCTTATAGCCATTGATAGAGGAACAAGGCCTTTTTAATATTGAGGGTCCACCCCTCCATTAATGAGTTATAGTAGTATAGTTTGCATAAAGTAAATTACACTATGACGCTCTCTATTTTTAATGATTGTATGAACAAAAAAAATATTATGTAGTCTAGAAAGTTATTGTTTGATACTGTTAAATATTGTTTCTAATTTCATGTCTTCTTGAATGTCCATGTCTTGCTTTGGATTTTGCCTTAATAATTAGGGTTCTAAGAATGTTACCTTAGGCTCTGATTCAATTCCTGCCTTTCTCTTTATTGAAGCAATGTTAGGAGCTGTTGGACCAATGTGCCTTAGATTTTTGCCTTACTCTAAAATCTGCATCTTAGATTTTGCCTTATTAATTAGGTTCTGAGTCTATTTCTGCCTTTCTCTTGTTGCATAACCTGTCCTCGTTCTTCTCCTCACATGTTGAGCCAATGCTGAACTAATTGAACCTAGTTCCCCATTAAGGTTACCTTGGTTAAGGGTAGAATCATCATCAGGAGATGCAGATCTTAGAATTTGTTTTTCCCTCAAAATATTTCTAATTAACAAGCAAAGAGAGCTGCCTATTTGATGCAGTTGCAACAGTTGGTAACTTCTTCCTGAGTAAGAGACTGTTACATGAAAGATTCTACACGAAAATGAGACAGCAGGTAATGATAACTGCCATGTGCCGTCTAATGTCTCTGTCAGAAAATTAACAACTTCTTTTCTACAAAATGTATGTTTTCTTGAAGAAGAAAAAATTTAAACCCTAAATAAACAAATATTGAAGAAAGAAGAAGAAGCAAAATCTTAGGAGTTAATGGCCAGCAAGTTAAAATCAAGTACAGCAGCCAGTTTTCTTTCCAGATTCTTGTTCCTGTGGAACAAGGATTCTGGTTCCCTTAAGAAGTCCTGCACTTCCATTGGGATCATGCTCATCATTTGCAGTAAGGGTTTTCTTGCTGATTATCCGGTATATCTCAGTTAGAACTGTGAAAAAGGCAGTTTCAACATTAGTGGCCTCTAGCGCTGATGTCTCCATAAAGAATAGGTTTTCTCTTTGGGCAAACTCTTGTGCATCTTCAGTTGGCACTGCTCTCAGACTTCCCAAATCAGACTTGTTGCCAATGAGCATGATAACAATATTTTTATCAGCATGCCCTCTAAGTTCCTCCAGCCACTTTGCCATATGATCAAATGATTGACGCTTAGTCATATCATAAACTAACATTGCTCCAACTGCTCCTCGATAATATGCACTTGTAACTGCCCTATACCTGAACACAAGGGTAAGGAGAAGGTGTCAAAATGCCACAAATTATATGCTATGCAACAGACAAAGCAAGAGCTTACAAGAGAATCAGTTGACATATTAGGGCCTAATCATTGGAGTTTAGAGTAAACGAAGACAGACATTGGCTAAGTTGGCTGAGTTTCAGATAATATTGCACAGAGTTTGACCAAGAAACCATGTTCAACATGCCAAAAGGAAAATTCACAATCGCTGCTTGAAATATTATGCAAATCACTTTCCTCCACTCTTCATTCTAATAAATCTCCTATTGTTAAGCAATATCTTATCTATCTATCAAAGATGCTAGAAAAATCATAGAAAATGAATATCATTAAAGTTGTAAACATGGTATCAGTCTACTTGAGCTGTTAGTGGTTTCAGAAACTTTTATTGAAAGCATTCTCTCCTGTAACAACAGATGCACTGAATCTTAAATCACCATTTTAGCACCTAACTTCTTGTTGTGCAAGAATGTCTTGCATGTTTGTGTATTTTAACTTCCCTTCAACCGCCAGAATTTAGTCAATTAACTCCACTACTTAAATACAATATCATTAATGTTGCTAATCACTTCACCACTAATAAGATTCACCATAAAATGTAACTCTATCAAACTAACTGATCTGTTTATTTGATGAACTTCCTCATCCATGAGATATGGACAATCACTTCCTAGCTAGTAGGCAGATATATTATCACTGGCAGAGCCAGGAAATATTTTTAGGGGGGCAAAATAAAATTTGATTAAAAAAGATAACTTTGTGTGTCAATTTGAAAAGTAAAAAGAAAATATTTTAAATAACATGTGTTAGTCTTTAATGATAAATTACTAGTAGTCAATAATGTAATATAAAAACCATTAGTTAAAAGATAAAAGTAGACATATATTAAGTAGAATAATATATACTATGAACGAAGAGGAAAGAAGTAAAAATATTAATGAACAAACACTATATAAAAAAATAATAATAAACAATTTTTAATCAATTAATTTTTACTTTTTTCCATATTTTATATTATCTTTATTTTCTCCATCTTTCTCTTTATCATCAAAAGTAATCTTCAACAACATAAATACTAAAAACTGCTTAAAGTGGAGTGAAATAAGAAAGGATAAAAATGACAAAAATAAAACAGAAATTACCAAACTAAATTTTTTACAAAAGTTTAGGGGGGGCCTGTGCCCCCTCATGCCCCACTTTGGCTCTGCGGGTGGCAGCTTGTGTACATGATCACAATAATGGGACAATCAGTAACCTACAGCCCACAAAAGAAAAAGACGCCGGATTACAACCAAAGAAGACGAATCTTTTCCTCTTTTTAAAACCTTACAGAGAATTCATTCTCATCAGCTATTCAACCCCTGACGACAACCATACCAGCAGATTTACTCGATGGAAATATAGGAGCGATCAAAAGTGCAAAACAAATTTCACATGCAAGATCAAGATTCTGTCTGACAGAGAAGCTGATATGACATACAAGTGATAGAAAAACAAGGAGAAGGTAGGATAGGAAGAAGAATATGGATTGCCATTAATGAATAAAAATAATGATATACTGTTTGAAGACTTGGTATTGCAAATGGAAGGAAAGAGCAAATGTTCTTTGAATTCAGAGAGTAAGAACAAAATGCAACCAGACCTGGTATGTAACATGATTTCAATCAAGGTATTAATTAGTCAGCAGAGTCAATATAAAATGAACTTTGATAAAAATAGAGCATCAAAGCAACAGTGGATGTGAAATTAAAGACTAGATTCAAGGTTTGGAAACTTATCCTCAGAATAGGAAAGATGATAGTGCAAGTGAAGACACCACGAAAGAGCTTATACAAACAACAACAACAGCTGCTGCTACAGCAAGCGGTAATCACAAAGCACAAGAATGATTGCAAGATGTCGTTCTATCTAATTATCTAATATCTTTTAAATTAAACCAAAGTTCACTGACAAGCAATGGTTTTTTGCAAATTCTGTCTAAAACCACTCCCGGAAGACGGCACCATTTCAAACCAGCATCATAATACTCAAACCACCAACTGAATCTAAAACATATAAGTCCCACACAAGCAGCCTCCCTAACGAAAACACTTCTGACATTGAAAATGAAGGCCTACTTTGAATAATCTAAAAAAAAAGAAGAAGAAGATAATCCAAACATGAACCACCTGATTCCCTGGATTCTATTGAACAAACATATGTACAGATCCTCCAAGCTAGCTAATCTACCATTACTACTACTAACGCTTCATAATTTCCAGAATTCTACTTGAAACATGGTATTATTGTTATCCTTCCTACCACAACTACAAATGCGAGCATATGTTATCTCCAGTGATTCTTATTTCATTCCATTTTTGTCCCCTACTCCTACCTGACTTTCAATACATTTTGCTTCCACCATTTTCTTAATTCAAAAATGAATTTGTCAAGAACAAGATACCTATTTATCTTGAAGGTCATGTGTTCTTGGGATAGGTAAAAAGGGACAACATTCAATGATTTCCCTCAATTCCTCATAATAAGCACAAAAATTAATCCAAATGCAGAACCCATCTTATCATCATATCACAGAAAAAAGCAATAATGGACACCTTTCTTGTCCGGCGGTGTCCCAAATCTGTGCTTTGACCGTCTTGTTATCAATAGAAAGTGTTTTCGTCTGGAACTCGACCCCTATCGTGGCTTTTGAATCCAGGCTGAATTCGTTCCTCGCAAAACGCGCCAAGAGCTGAGATTTCCCCACCGCCGAATCACCAATCAACACAACTTTGAATACATAATCAATCTTTTGGTTGAAATCGCCATATAAATTTGACATCGTTGCCACGATCAAATCTCACTCAATTTCCCCAAACCCAACTCTCAAAATCCACGGATTTGAACATAGAACATAATTAAATCGCGTACAACAACCATGCAGGATGGGAAATCATGCGAATCCATCGCATTTTTTAAGATCAAGTAAGAAATTGAAGGCGGAAAAACGAAAGACAAAGTTGGAAACAGGTTAATCGGAGTCGGATGGGAACGGGGATGGAGGGGAGAGGTCAATCGGAGAAACTGAAATTAGGGTTGGGGTTAGAGTTTGAGGAAGAAGAAGAGCAGGGGAGTTTCAGGCATGGAGGATGTAATTGAGTCTGCATGAGGCTTGAGGCGAGAGAGAGAAGGGGATGACCAACGGTCCGTGCGGGGCCCATTTAACTGTTTTTCAGAGTGTGTACTGTCGAGCAAATTTCGTACCTTAGATAACTGACGGTTGATTTGGGGCCTTCTGTGATCGCCGACTTTTATAGCCGTTCGATTTGTTTTCCTTTTTTTTTAAATTTATTTCGAGGTGAGGGTGTTTGGGCAGTTTGTCTATATTTTGAGATTAGTCTTTCTTATCTATAAATTTTTTTTTTTTTATCTTGACAGATTGCTGGGTAATTATTTCTTATGTTTTATTTTATTCAATTTATAGGTTATATGATTGAAATTCAAGATTTTTTATTTTTGATAAGAAAAGATAATCACTGAATTATTTAAATCGTTAACATCTTTCTAATCTAATTAAAAATTAATTATTAAATTAGAATTAAGAAATTTACAAGAAGCACTGGGCCTTGTGGCACAATGATTGTAAATCATCTAGTAAGGTGCATCTTCCAACCCAAAAAATTAAGGTTTGAACCTCTTATATGCAATTATAAACCTGTTTAAAAAAAAAGAAATTTATAAAAAATTATTTTTTTTATTAACTTATTGGCTTCTTTAAAAAACCAAATCTTAGTAAAGTAAGAGAAAACCCTTGGTATCCCTTTGATTGTTATGTAATTAAGATTGATGTGCTCATATGAAGAAACTGCAAAGGAGGACAGAAATTCGACACGGGTATAGTGTCGACACATAATTTTGGTGTCGACACCATGTGGTAAACGCCCAAAACTCCGACACGGACGTAGTGTTGACACATGTCTCAGGGGTCGACACCATATGAAAGGTTACTCCACTCATATGTTATGATGCCTTTCAAGTTATGATATTTATGGGTTTGGGGTACCCCTTGTACTTCATTTATTAATAAATAAATATTATTTTTTGCTGTTCAAAAAAAAAAAGAGAAAACCCTTGGTATCCCTTTGATTGTTTGTTGTCAATAAAGTTAATAAAAGAGACTACTCTCTAATTTATTAATAAAAGTTTCATTTTTTTAGAAAGATTAATAAGAAGATAATACCTTATCAATATTGTAGTTTTGACATGGATGACAAACTACTTTCTTCTAAAGTGATAAAAGATTAATTTAAGATAGGTGCAAGATTACCATGCGATACTCAAATTAGTAAATAATAAAAAAAGTGAATAAATAAAAAGCATTGTTAAAGAAAGTGTTTTATAAAAAACATTACAATAGTTAAGAATTTAAATCTCTTTTATTAAAATTCTCAAAATCATTCCTTAGTATATAACTTATCTTTAAAGAATTTATTGCGCATTATTGATGATTCAACATTTTTATTCCAAATGCATGGTTCACCCATCAATATACGTCTAAATTGCTAGCCTATCATGACACCTCATTTTGCACTTACGGAGTCTTAGTCAAGGTTTCTTCAAATAATCCAAGTGGAAAACCACCACAAGCACACAGGCTGGGACGTCCTATTGGACCATTGCAGGTGCATCTTTGACTAGGACAATCAGAGTCTTTAGTGCATAGAATACTAAAATTTCTTGTTACCGATATTGCTGGTAGACTTAAAATAAAGACAAATAATTCATTTTTATTAGTAAAATTCAAAACTTATCATATTATTTTCAAATTTTGATAATGAACTAGTTGGTACCATAAGTAAATGTCAAAATAAAAAAGTCGATCAAAAACTTATTAATAGAACAAAAAATTGCAACGAAAGTTAAAGGTAGCTACTAAATTACCTAATGAAAATATTAAGAAAGTGACTAAAACCAACTTGAATGAGAGCTTCTCCATATATTTTTTTCTAATGTTGGTATTTGCTTGAGATAAAATATGATTAATACCCTCCACTTTTCAAAGCTTCAAATTTATTTATTTATATATATAATATGCTACCCTATGTTTTAATTAAGGTATGCATTTAACAGTTGCTGAAAAAAAATGGAAAAAGGAAGAGATGCATTAAAAGGGAATAACATGCATTTTCATTATTATTTCTATTACATGTATATTAAATCAAAAAATAAAGAGGGATATGCCTTTTTGTTTTCACCTTCATGTAAAACCCAATTAAGCTATTTATTAAAATATTTTTTTTTATCTTTATTATATTTAAATTTTAATATTAAATCTAAATTAATAAAGTATTTATGCTAATTAGAACTCCCAAACTTCCTTCTCTAGACCTATAAAAGCCTACAAAACTAAAATGTTCAAGACCCAAAAGTAGGTGTCTTAATTGATGGTACTTTCCAACTCATAAAACCTCTTACTCACATTTAGACCTGATAATTTTTTACTCAACCCGTCAACCTACCCATTACCTGCCCATTTAAAATGGGTTAGGGTTATATGTTTATGACCCGCGACCCATTAATGACTCATTAAGAGAACCCGACAGGTCACAGGTTAATAATAGGTTAATCCACCTAGTTAACAAGTTTGACTCATTTACCCGTCTAAAAATTAAAAAAATTTTAATTTATTATTCATTTATTTTGTTTTTCAATTCCCAATCCCACCTAAACCTCTAATAATTGACTAATTTTCTCTAATTAGCTAATTGATTCTCTTAACTCATCATCTTCTAGAAGTAAAAATAATCTCACTTCATTTATGACTCACCTCTTGACCTTTCCTATTCTTGCTTGCCCTAATACTTTCTAGGACTCTAACTCTTCAAAGTTCAAACTCTTCTCATATTCTTCAACCTCCATAGTCCATACAGCCTTTGACTTTCAAGTTTCGACTCCACCTTTTCTCTCTTTAGTCTTTAACATTATCTCAGACTTAGATTTTAGTCTCACCAAGTCACCATCGCGTCCACTTAGCCCTTTCTTTCTTTCTCCTTCAAGTTTGACAAGTGCTCTCTTTGTCACCAACTTTTCTCTCTAAAGCCTTCAAGGTAAGTTGTTTACTTATTTATGCTTTTTAGTTTTCTCTCCATTCCAAGTAAAAATTCTACTTGATCTTGTCCTTTGCTTAGATGCATTCAATTGATTGATTCTTTGAAAGCAACGACTATAACAAATATGTTCCAATGGGGTTTGTGTTTTTTGGTTGTCATGCTACTACTGTTTCTTTTTTTGTTGCTATTGAGATTTATAAGTGTGTGGTGTTCTCAAATTTGGTTAGCGTTGTTCTTTGAAGGGAAGTGGAGAAGATGATTCTAAAGAACTATAAATATGTATACATTAAATTAATGGGAAAAAAATTTCTTTTTATAAGATGTTGAATTTTTTTTTGAAATCTTTTGAATAATTTTCTTTAAATGATAATAGGTACAAATTATAGAGAAAAAAAAAATTGGGTCAACCTGCAAGTTGACTTGTGACCCATGATGGGTGGGTTAGGGTCTACCTTCATTTACCTATGACCTGTTTTAACCCAACCCATTTTGATCCAACCCGTTTTGACCCAACCCTCACCTGACCCAACCCGCCTGTTTGCCAGGTTTACTCACGTTATTTATCTAAATCAAGTCAATAAGTTAATATTTGGTTTAAATATTGTAGACACAAAAAAATTATTAGTCAATTAAAAAATGTCACATGTTAATTTAGGTAAAAAAATTTATGGGTTGAGAATTATATCAGGAAAAATAAAACAAAAATATCATTTTTTTCATCTTTATTTATTGTAATTTTGAAGTATATATATATGTAAGTACCAAAATATTCTTATAAAATCTTGAAATGGGGTATTTCCTAAAAATGTAAATCAAACATCCCTGACCTCCTTAAGTGAGCTCGAGAAAATGTACAAGAGATTAACTTTAAGAAATTTCTAATATATACCCTAAGACATAAGTTAAATGGGCATTTATTACATATTTTTATCAGTAATTTATATGAAAAAATAAAAGTAAACCTTAGTTTTATCAACAGCCTAATTAAAACATTTCATATAATATTGATATTAAAAATAACATTTATTTTTATAATTTTTCATATAAATTAATAATGAAAATGTGTAAAGGCACATGTTAAAAAAATTAACTTTACTATTATTTTATTCATTCACTATTCAAACTTCAACCGACTCGTAAGTCCATACACCATACGTTTTAAAATGGTTAACTATTGTGTTTTAATCTGTAGGGTTTCTCGTAAGTAAAAAACAAAAGGCTCAAGAAGTCCTCAGTAGCTTAGCAGTCACCTACTTTATAGTAAAAGTATTCTCATGTGAATCAAGATATGAGATTCGAATTTCACCTTCGTGTTAAAAGAAAAATATATATATATATATATATAGCAAATGGCTCAACATGGCCTAATTTGAAATTTTATTTTATTCTATTTTTTTTTTTGGATGAAAGCTTAATTTGGATTCTTTTGTGAGATGATGTAAAAAATACTTGAAATGGCTTTATGGGCCATGTCCACGAGTACCCAGCCCATGGAGATGGACATTCTCTTCTTAGTATCTGCATCTCCCCCATTGATCGGCTTCTTCTTCCTCTTCACCATGTTAGATTGTCGAGAAAATCCTTTCTGTGTTAACCAAATCTAGTTACTCAATTCTCATTCTTCACTCAAGCTTCTAGGATGATTTCTCTCTCTGATTTTATGGGAATGACAAATTGATATTATCTTTCTCCTTTTTAAGTGATAGATTTATTTCATTTATGGAAGAGAATTATGTTTTGTAATTCTGATTGTGCTAAATTATAATATAAAAATAATTAGATAAAAGATCGCTCAAAATATTAAGGGACTCACATGCCATCTAATAGTTTAAGTTGTATTATCTAAATTATACAACAATTTTTTCTTTACATAATTTGGTTAAAATTAAGTCAATGATATCAATAGCAAAGGTCCATAGAAAAATTATTCTTCATAATTTTCTTTTTTGGAATCCAATCCTGTTAATATCTAACTAATTAAATTAATATGCTTGCCATTGATATTAAAGTTAATATCAACTTTTATATTTTGATATGACTTAATAACTAAAAAAATGTATTAATTATGCCTTTGTGCATTAAGAGCACAAGTTAAAAAAACTATTCAATGAAATTAAAGTAAGTGTGGTCTTATTGATTGTTGGAGAATGCCCAAATTCACACCTACAGTTAGGTAGTAGGGATGGCTATATCCTTGAATAAAAAAACCAAGACAATTTCATCCATAAAATTTTTAATTTTGACAAATTACCCCAAATTTAATATGTAACATTATCTGACATAAACAATCTATTAATTTATTGCATTGCTAATAAGTTTATTCTTAACGAAATGTTGATATTAGATGACATCACATGTTAAACTTAAAGTGATTTATTTAAATTGAAAACTTTGTAAGTGAATTTGTCTTTATTTTTTATTTAAGAATAAATTTGTTTTTATTGCCTAACTTTAGGAGTGGATTTGAACATTCTACCTTGATTGTTTAAGGCTAAAACTTGTGGAAGACAAGATTGGCACAAAAGCTCTAAAAGAATCTGACTTGTAAACTTCAAACATTTTCAAACCATACTTGGAATTGAGAGCTGCAGGCCCAATTGAGTGTCTCCAGTCTCCTAATGATTTTTATTTGGTGAATGTATATAGTGAATGGCATTATGGCAAGATTTGAAAGGTAGCTTGTGCCGTGCCTGGCCGACCTCTACGTGAAGTTCACAGATTAATTTAGTGCAGCAGAACCATTTAAATAGGATTGCAAGGAGGGTAAAGTGGTCATGGGTCTATTTTCAATTAGAGTAACTAATAGGTTTCCCAAGCTTGGTATGGTTCTAGTTGGATCCATTTCAATTACGCCAATTCCAAAAGGGAGTCCCTCAAACTTTGGTCTTAAGAGTATAGAATACAAGCAAATCCATTCATGCCTTGAATTGAAAAAAGAAAAAACAAAAAAGAAAAAAAAAAAGGTAGATTGTAAAGGGAGCAACTTTTAATCTTACTATTGTATACTTGGCTTTTTTTTTTTTTTTAGAGTATACAATTGTATAACTCATCCTTTTTACTAAATTTGATTCCTTTTGTACCAGATTTGAATAAAAACCTTTAATCTTACTATTGTATACTTGGCTTTTTTTTTTTTTTAGAGTATACAATTGTATAACTCATCCTTTTTACTAAATTTGATTCCTTTTGTACCAGATTTGAATAAAAACCTTTAATATAGAACATTGGGCATACAATCTAATTTACAATCTTACCCCTAGTATCATTAGTTATATTCAGTTATTAAAATTTAACTTGAGATTTAAA
>BPVZ01000070.1:421754-432663 GCA_020521535.1 Rubroshorea leprosula | reverse complement strand
ACTAAAATAAACACCTCCTAAACCATTAAGGATATAAACTAAACTTTCTATCCTTAATTGATTGTTTTTGCATATTAAGAATTTATAAATGAAGTTTCTGTTTTTATTTTTGTGAAAATATTTTTTTAAATTAACATGTAAAAAAATATAAAAATATCAATTAAATTATTTAAATAATCTTAATAAATAATTCATTTAATTTGATTCATTTATAGTATAAGGTTAATCATTTGCCTAATATTCCTAAGCAAAACTCTTAAATCCATCTTAAAATAGAAGAACATGAATACATTCTCCTAAAAAAAAAGATAAATTACTCATTTAAATTATAAATCAAAATAAATTATTTATTGCATTTGACCCTTTGAGTCAACTGACAGCCTACCAGCTTGAGGTGCATTCTCCCTTGAGCGGGTTTCGAGTCCGTCCATTGACAACTTGTTCAAAATAAATAAATAAATAAATAAATTATTTATTATTTAATATATAATATTATTACACATTAATTTTTTATTAAAATATATTTAAATGACAAATATTTTTTTTGAATAGTTTACAATTTGAGGGAGGAGAAATTTTTTCAAAGTGTTGATAGGACAAACTCAAACACTTAAAGGATTGAGACAAATTACTTAAATCAAAAGGTTTACTTGTACAAATAAACTTTTAAAATGCAATAATATTACATATTAAATAATAAATAATTTATTTTAATGAATACCTTAACAAGATAATTTTTCTCTATTATTTTTCAAAGGTAGATTTGACCTATCCTCTATATTATTGGGTGGTGAATTTGGGGTTATAACACATTCCCTATACGCATTCCCATTTTTATCTTAAATTTCTTAGTTCATCCATCTGAAGCAACAGCGATTGGAGAGGTAAAATGTCTCCTCCACTCCTAATCATAGCCACGCTCCTAAACCTACTCTCCTTCATCCACTCCCGTCCTGCCACGTCACTCCAACTCCCCCTCTCCGTTACAGTCACAGACTTCGGCGCGCTCGCCGACGGCATCCACTACGACACAGCCGCCATCCAATCCGCCATCGATGCCTGTCATTGCTCCTCTACTACCAAACCATGCTACGTCACTTTCCCTCCCGGCAAATACCTCACCGCTACCGTCTTCCTCAAATCAGGTGTCGTTTTGAACGTCGAGGAAGGGGCGACCATCTTAGGTGGAACGAGGCTGGAGGATTACCCGAGGGAGTCGTTCAGGTGGTATGTGATTCTGGCGGAGGGAGCCAGTAACGTGGGGATTACGGGAGGGGGAGTGGTGGATGGGCAGGGGTTGAAATTCGTAGTGAGATTTGTGGAGAGTAAAAATGTGATGGTGAGCTGGAATCAGACCGGGGCTTGCGCCGGCGACGAGTGTCGGCCGAGGCTGATCGGATTTCTTGGCTGCAACAACGTGACGGTTTGGAATGTTAGGTTGAACCAACCGGCTTACTGGTGGTCAGTTCATTTCACCTCTTTTTCCTTTTAAGCTCCTTTCCAAATTCTCAGCTTTATATTAACTTCAATATATGGTAAATTGATAATCATATCTGTTCTTATCCCCTGAATTTCTGGATTATGTTGATTAATTGGGTGGATTTAAATTAAAGGAAAATTCTAGGATTTTTTTTTATCATAGATTGTTTAGGCCATAATTATTGGGGATTATTTATAGAAAGTTTAAATTTACAGAGCTTTTCTAGAGGTGTTTTTTTGGAGGGTTAGCTGCTTGGCATGACAAAGGTTTGAACCCCTGAACTGACCCCAAATCAAGATTTTTTAGTTAGTGGGTACCAAACCTGACCAAGCTCTTGTTGGTTTTTCTAAAGGTGTTATGTCATGAAATTATGTAACATAATCATGGGTAATTTCAGAGCTATTTATAGGAACTACAAATTTGCAACTTTAGCTTGTGATCTTTTTGAAAAGCCAAGGTGTTTTGACGAAATTTTTTTATGGCCAAGATTCAAATTTTGCCATGGAAGCTGGTTTGGAAGTTAGGTGTACCGGAATTGCTTAGATAGTGAGATCTGGCTCTGTTTGTATGGGTAGAGTGTTGAAGTTGAGCTTTGCTTTTGTATCTTAGCTTTATCCCCACGATTCTATTGCCAAATGGAGTCCACAGAAGGATAGTGACTTGTGGCTTTTGTATTCCTTTCCAACTTGCCTGAGGACATGGTGCTGAAGCTGCAAGTTTGTTTCTTATTCTTTCTTTCTTTTTATCTTTTTTTCTTTTGGTTCAATTTGCTACATGTTGCTTTTGAAGAGATTAAAAGTTGTAGCAATTATTTGGGGAAGCTGAAAACACTTAAAAGAGTCAATTTTTTAACTATGAAATCAGATTTTTCAATAGTTCTCTGTTGCATATACCATGCTTGACCATGTTTGTGTTGCCCATTGATGAAAGGATTCAGCTTTATGACTTGGAAAAATGGCTTGATGACTTGGAAAAATGGCTTGGGCAGAATCTTCAGTTCTGTAGTTTCAGGTCCTGTTCTCTTAGTTTTCCTATGTTTAATCATAGAGAAAAAGACTTAAAATGTGGAAAGATTTTCAAGCTAGAACTTGGGGAAAGGAAAGGAAGAGAATGTATAAGAGAGTGCTGGATGCTTGATACTTAAAGAGGGAAAAATGTTGGTGAAGGACTTTAGGAACACAAGTAGAAAGTTCTAGATCTGTTGGAATAAGACTCAAGCATTTGATTTTTTGAACTATCTGCTTATATGTTCATATTAACAATCTACCATCTATATCTGCTATTTTTGTTTAATTGTCTTTGTCAATCCCTTTCTGTTCTTTAAATTTATAGATATAGTTTTGGATGAATGCAGCTTGCACATAGTACAGTGTGAAAACACTTTGATTCAAGATGTTTCTATATATGGAGATTTTAATACACCTAACAATGATGGGATTGACATAGAGGATTCGAATAATACAGTCATTACAAGATGCCACATTGATACAGGAGATGATGCCATATGTCCAAAAACATACAATCGTCCAATGTATAATTTAACAGCAACAGACTGCTGGATTAAAACAAAATCTTCAGCAATTAAACTTGGAAGTGCTAGTTCATTCGAATTCAAAGGTTTTGTTTTTGACAATATCACTATAGTAGACTCTCACAGAGGGCTGGCCCTGCAGATACGTGATGGAGGTAACTTCTATCTTACTTTTCTGAAATTCACTAGTTCTAATGCAGTTCTCAATTAATGATGGAAGGTGAGATTAATGCTATATTGCAAAATCCTAACATTTGAAAAGTTAATGCATTTGTGAACTAAAGTTCATAACAATGAAACTCGTGACATTTTTAGCTATTCTGGTTATTTGTAAACTCTGAACTGCAATTGTTTTATCAAGTCTACTTCAAGCTTTATTATTATTATTATTATTATTTTTTGATACATCTGATGATGGCCTATACAAGAGGGGATAATTCTCCCTTTTTCCCAAATCTCTTTTCACCTGACTCAAGATTCAAATTTAAAATCTCTAACTTGGAATCTCAGGCTCTTAACCAGTTAAGCCACCCCCTCGGGGCAGTTCAAGCCTTAATGCAGGGGTATTGGAGATGATCTCTAATTTTTTTAGGACCTAAATTGAGGTTATCGTAAAAGATAACTTGGCATTCCTTGTTTTCCTTTCTATGTTTGATTATTGCTAGGGAATTTTGATTCACACATTAAGAGCATGTTTGGTTCAGCTTCCAAGTGCTTCAGCTTTTTGACATTATTTATATTTCATAAGTTTAAATTTTCCTCTTAAAAACTTACATTTTAAAACTTTTTTTAACCTTAAAAAGACCTCAAACAGTAAAAGTTCAAAAGCTTCAAATCCAAGCTTTTCATAAATTCTTTTTTTACTTACTTTTTTTTATATCTAAAAGCAACTTTTAAATTTTCCATCCAATAAAAATTTAAACTTATCACTCATGAACAGTACAAAAAAAGTAAAAGCTCTTACAAGCTATAACCCAAATATGCTCTAAATCTGGTTCAGCTGCTAAGTTTCCAAATCTTTTAATGACACAAAGGTGTTGTAAAGCATTCTTCTATCTGGAAATTACTGAATATTGTTGGTCATGTGCAGGAAATGCAAGTGACATTACTTTCTCAAACATAAACATCAGCACAAGGTACTATGACATTTCATGGTGGGGGAGGGCTGAACCTATTTATGTAACTACCTGCTCGCGACACTTCAATTCAAGACCTGGCACCATCTCAAATCTACTCTTCACAAACATCACTATAAACTCTGAAAACGGCATGTTCTTATCAGGTTCAAAAGGTGGACTACTCAGAAATTTGAGATTCATTAACATGAATGTGACTTACGAAAGATATACAAACTATGTTGGAGGATTGGTGGACTACAGACCAGGATGCTGGGGGCTTGTGAAGCACAGGTCTGCTGGAATCATCATGGAACATATTAAAGGTCTGGAGGTTGAAAATGTAAATATGAGATGGTCTGGTGAGAAAGCAGCGCAGTGGGATACTCCTTTTGACTTCAGGCCTTCAACTGTGAATGACATTTCCTTGCTCAATTTTCATTCGGGTCTATACAGACAGCAATGGCAAGATTCTGAGAAATCCTCTGGTTAACAATGCTGCTTCTTTACTCTAGTTGTATTCTTGATTTTTGCACGAAAAGTATGTCACCACATCAGGTTTGGCTTTTGCTTTGTAAATATAATAACATAAAGGATTCATAATTAAAGAAGGTGCGCCTTTGGCTGTGGAAAGCGGCATTTTTTTTTTTTTTGGAAAAAGATTCTCGTTCTCTATTCCCTAACATTTGGAGAATAGATTTGGTAATGCAAAAAGAAATGATTTTTCAATTATTTTTGAGTGACAGGAGAGAACAGGAGAACAACATTATTTAACAAAGGTTTCGGGACATGCAATTCTTTCGACCAAAGTAACATATAGGGGCATATGAACTCGTAGCATATGATATTGTAGCTTAATTGATAAAGTATGCATATGAACTCAAGTTAATTTATGTGCATCATTAGTCAAATTAAATACTTTATAAAAATTTAGTTGTTGATGTTATTAAAGAATTAAATCTCGATTAATAAAATATAGAGTGAATTCCCTTATCAAATAAATTACCATTTATTGGAGCAATTCCACTGTAACAAATAGCCAAATTGGAGGGGGTCCTATATCATTATCATCAACCAGGATTGTTTTACATCGTCCCTCTAAAATGGAAACACTGAGACAAAATTATTATTTTGAGGACTTAATTAAATAAAAGTGGAAGGTTGTGGTTTTTGTTAACATTCACAATAGTTTATCCATTTGCTTTCCGAGGACTTAAAAGCATAAAAGAGAAAAATGCTGTACGGCGTCGTAATGGACACTCCCACACAACAAAACTCCACTCACTTCCATCTCGTCTCTTTCCCCTCCCCCAAACCCCCGAGCAAAGCGCCATCATGGCCTTGACCAGCATGCTGCGCCACCGTCTCTTCTCCCGGGCCGCCTCGAGCCACGCAGGACCGAGCCGCTGGACCTCGTCGGGGCATCAGGAGCGGCCTAATGGCTACCTCTTCAACCGGACTCCACCGCCCCCGGGTCAATCCCGCAAGTGGGAGGATTGGGAGTTGCCTTGCTACATCACCAGCTTCCTAACGATCGTCATTCTGGGAGTAGGTCTCAATGCGAAGCCCGATCTCACCATCGAGACCTGGGCCCACCAGAAGGCGCTGGAAAAACTCTCCGCCGAATCGTCGTCGTCTTCGGATTGATGTGGTGGCTTTGCCTTCTTGGATTATATGAGTACGGATCCATGGGACTTTCTGTTTTTATATTGTTGATAATGTGTAGTTGGAATAAGGGTTTTCTTGAATATTGTTGGATTTGGTGTTTTGAAGGGTTACTGCCTAATTTTACTTCGTTTCAAATGTTTTAATTGGGTTTATCCTTAATCCTTCTAATATAGACGAATTGTTCGTTAATCTGAGGTCTAATTGAGTTTTTATTTTTGCTTATGAATGGATTTTGGAGTTAAAAATTGATGATTAATTTGTTCTAATTGGCATTATATTATTGTCATGCCTGTAATGATTGAATTATTGATTAGGGAACTGAATGACTGAGACTTCCTGAGAACTTTTTCTGTTAGTTCCTTTGGAAAGTTTGAGGAAGAGGAAGAGGAAGAATTTAATTGTCTACTATGATCTGGTAAAGTCTGTTGGATCTATTTAGTTTGGCTTAATCGGCACATAATTTAAGAACCTTTTATTTGGAAAGGCATGATCAATAATAATGTGCTAGATGATTCCATGGCATTACGTGTTGGAGTGAGATGATAGTGAAGTTGCAATGAGTTTTAATCACAGGCACTACTCATTGAGTATTTCATAATTCAGATGGTAGTCTTTAAAGATACCCCAACCAGCTTCAAACCCGTTTCTTTTGGACTGATGGTGGTTCGGCAAAAAAATAGAACGACAATTTTGTTATATGTTATTATTTGGATGGTTATAAAGAACTTTTTGTTAGTGATGAAACAAGAGTGTTGTGCTATGTGTTGGATTATATTGTTCAACAGAGCATGTTTAAGGACTTGGGAGTAGGGACTATGAGTGCATTGTATAGTAGAGAAATGTAAATGTGATTGATTTTACAGTTTTTCATGCTCGGTCCTTCCTCATGTCTTTGTTTCTGCCTCCCCATTCTTATGATCTTAGGACCTGCTTTTAGCTTGGGAATATTCCAGCATGCTTTAAGTAAAGCTTTCCTATCTAGTCGTTTGCAATCTCAATGGTGTAAAATTGGCTTTCATTTCTATTGTAAGGAAATCAATATTTGTTAATGAACTTGGGAATATTCCAGCATGCTTTAAGTAAAGCTTTCCTATCTAGTTGTTTGCAATCTCAATGGTATAAAATTGGCTTTTATTTCTATTGCTCTCCACCTCATTTCTTTCCTTCTCCTTCCTCCACCAGCAACTGTTCTTTCATGGATAGAATCTTTCATGTAATATAATGTTCCTTATAAATCATCTTATTTTGATATATTAGCTTTGTTCTTTCACCTTAGCTGTTTGATTAAGATATTGAGGTATGTTTGGATTATGTTGTATTTGGCGTGAAATATATCCGTGGTTGCATCTAGGACTTCCGGGTACTGCAATCCAGCCATGATATGGTGATTGCAGCACAATTAGATCAACAAGCATAATGTATGGCATCTTGTTAATTGTCTATGGAATTTTTTGGCCCTAAAAGACAATAGTAGCCATAAGTTCATAACTGTAAGAGGTAGCTGCAGTTTTAGTTTTGTGAAAGTGAAACAGATTTAACCCCTAGAAGTTAGAGGAATCTGATATGAATTGAATTGTATCCTAACTCTAAGCTCTCAAAAGTTTTTGAGGGACTAAAGTTTTGTGAACCATTACCCTACAAGTCATGGTTCGATTTAAAGTCATTTGTATTCATCCACATTTCTGGGCATCTACCCATCTCGTCTATGATTGTGCTAAATTGGCACTGGGCCAAATCACTTTCTTGGACATGTAGGCTTAGATTTGAACAATTTTTAGGTTTAACAAGCTCATATCATGGCTCGAGTTAGTTTGGTTCGAGTTAGATTGAAATTTCGAAATCCAGCTCAAATTGGGCTTAAGAAACTTGAGCTTCAATTATTCGGTTACTTCTGTTTTGAAAATTGTTATAGTTAAAATGTGATATGATATTGTAAATTTATAATATATTATGTTATTGTATAATTGAGTTTTTTTTTATTTAAAGATTCACTTAAAATATTATATGTATCCATTCGTTTAATATCAAGTTATACTCATTTAATGTAATATTATAAGAAATTAATATGTATCAATCAAACTTGCAAAAAATTAAAAAAAAAAAATTTAAAACAGTATCGTTTTAATAAAACACTACGAGAAAAAGACCAAAACATCCTCCTCCCTACTTTAAAAATAATTAAAATATTTTAATCTTTTTTAATAATCTTTTATTGAAACGATATAGTATTGAAATATTTTTTATTTAATTTTTTACAATACAAATTCATACTTCTCTAATATTATAATTATCACATTGTTATATGGCTTATATCTTTGTTGTTTTTCTTTTAGTCAAGAAAAAGATATCTGTTGATATGTCCAGGTGGTTAAGGAGACAAACTTAAAATCTATTGGGCTTTGCCCGCGCAGGTTTGAAGCCTGCTGTCTACCTCGTATGGTACTTACTTTTCTTGTTTTCTATTTTTTTTTAAAAATTACTTTTGAAAGCACTTATCTATATTTTAATTTTTAATTTTATAAATTTTTATTATTTTAAAACTATATAAAATAATAATTAAAATAAATATTAAATATATTTTATATATTTTTAAAATATTAAATAATAATAATAATAATAATAAAACCAAACTAAGCTTAAGGAGCGGGTCTCCGATGCAAGCTGGAATTCATTCCCCTAATAATGAAAAGATGCTTTTTATTTGATAAGATTCATTCCCTAACATGTAGGGCAATTTTAGCCACCTTTTAGAAAAAGATGCTGTGTAGGATCCAAGAAATTCTTTAATCCTCTTATATATGAAAGAATTTACTTTTTATTTAATGAAATGAAAATAATATTATTGTGGCAAAATTTTTTATTTTTGTTATTATTATTATTTTATTTTTAATAAAAAAAGTTCATACATTATATAATAAAAATAATTTTTTTAAAAACTTTTTAAAACTGTCTTATAATTTAAATTTAAGATTTTTAATTTAAAAATATATACAAATTTAATATAAATGTAAAGTAACATCATTGTTAAGTTTTGAACCTTTCAATCCTGTCAAAAATAAGTCATTAATAACAACAACCTAAGTCACTTCCTCAACGAATTGATGAAATGCCGTAAAACAAAAGAGAGAAAAAAAAAAAGGGTCGATCAATCATGTGATTTTCTCATTAAATCTCTAAAAGAAAAATAATAATAAATGATATCAAAATTTTAGAAATAAAATTTGAAATTAATAATATGGTATAAATTAAGTTACTTAAAATATTAAAAAATAAATTTTATTTATTTTTTGTTTATTAAAAATTAATTATTTAGTATTACAAAAGTTTAAAATTTAAATCCATTCCTTAATCTTAAATTAAGATTTTTAAATTAAAAAATACTAATTTTGCTAAATTTATGTTAGTAAATAAAAAATAAATTTTATATTATTTAATAAAAAAATTTATATTATTTAATAATTAATTCTTTTTATTTTTTTTTCAAAACTTATAATATTAAATTATATAACAACTTATTTAATAACATAATTTATATTATATTATCAATCTCAAATTTTGTCTAAAATTTTCCTCATCTGTATCATATTTCAAATTACCACCCTAGGTCATCACATCATGCAATTGGTTATGTTATGTGATGAATCCAAAGGCACATAAAAATAAAATAGAATAAGGTGATAATAATGTACAGTGGACAATGGATAACAGCACGGATGCTCGTGACATGTTCCCCCAATAACTCCATCTTATTTCTGGACAAAGTTGTCGTGTCGGTAGTAGCAGTAATCAATAGGGTCTAGAGGTACCGACAAAGTTCTTTACATGCGATCCCATCTAAAAGCTCCTAGTATTGAATTGGGCAATTATCTAGAGACATTTTTTTTATATATTATTAAATTAATATATATTTAATATTATGATTCAGCACTTAGTGGCTCAATGACCATCTCTATCAGGACATACTTAAGATTAAAGAGTTTGGAGTCAAATTTCAAGCTCCTTTCCTCCTTTCTCGAAAAAAAAAATCACACTGTTTAAAAGATATATATTTAATAATATGAATTTTAATCAATAACGTAAATAATTTTGATATATTTTTATTAAATATAATAGATTTTGAGTTAATTATCTTTTATTGTATAATTAAATTAAAAAATATTATAAATTTTAAATAAATAAAAAATTAATTATTTAAATAATATATAAAATTATATAAAAATTATCTTGAAATTATTTTTTATAATATTATATTAAAAATTAAATTTATGATTATATAAATTAATAATTAAAGAAGACTCAGTCTTTTAAACCTAATAATTTATTCTCAAATCAATCTTAATATTTAAGTTCAATTAATCAAAAATTTAATTTTCACTGACTACTTAAAAATTTTTCCAATTCTTCATGTTCAAAAAAAAAAAAAAATAGTAATCAAAGAAAATAATAGAAAAGAGAGAAAAACTTTTCTGGTTAAATCCAAGGCCTCCCTTTCCTTTGTTCAAATTAGTGTCCTCCTTTTTCGCTAAACAATAATTTATTCGTCCTACAATATTTTATTGTTTAAACGGAGCTACAAAGTGGATCTAGCGTATGCATATAGCAGAAAAACTGTCCAACTAGCTAGAGAAAATTTAAAGGTGTATTATTTTGCCGATGGTTTTTTAAATTAATATTAGAGATTTATTTTTTATTTAAAAATTTATTTTTTTTGTAATTTTATATAGTTTAAATTAAAAAATAATTTTTAAAATTTAAATTAATAACACTTCTTAGTGGCGTTACTAAAAATAGCTAGTAGTTATTATATATATATATATTTTTAAACAAATTCTTTGATTCGAATTGTTGCTTTGAAAGTGAATGAATATATTTATATATTATCTGATGTCACTTAACTAAAAAATGAAAGTGTTTTTTCTATATAAACAATCATGAAAGATGAAATTGCATGGTAGCTATTCCTTTTGAAAATAAAATAAAGTAAAGTAAGGCATTCAATGTATTGTGAGTAGGGCTGGGTCATTTTTAACCGAACCGATTGTTTACTCGAAAACTGAATCGAAAAAATGATTTTGGTTTGGTTTCAATGGTTTTTGGTTTTAATTTTTTAGTTTT
>BPVZ01000070.1:365328-389817 GCA_020521535.1 Rubroshorea leprosula | reverse complement strand
AATATTAAAAATTCATCTTTAAATTATAAATTGCATAATATTAATATGAAAATTAATATTATTTTTTTATTTTTTACATAAATTAATATTTAAAAAATACATTAAATACACTTTTAAATTACGAGTATAAAATTTTTTTAATGTGTGTTTTTAATGCACAAGCTAATGTATTTTTAATAATTAATTTATGTTGAAATATTAAAAATTCATCTTTAAATTATAAATTGCTTAATAAAAATTCTCACATGTTATTAATATTAAAATTAATTTTATTTTTTTATTTTTTATAGAAATTAAAAATTAAAAGTATATTAATTAATGTATAAAAACCCCATTTAGAAAAAGCCCCTATCCATGTATGAAATCCACGACTTTAGAGTTGTGGACTCTTTAATTGAGTCACAATTTTAGAATAGTCCTAGTAGGTTTCAGTTTTCTAGGTCATAACTTGAGGCTGTCTCGTTTGTTTCATTCAAAACAAGAATTGGTTGCAGTTCGAAATTATTTTTTCATAATGCACCTAGCGAAAAGTATTACAATAATTTAATACAATTAAAATTAATTTCAATTAATATTTTACATAATTTAATAATTATATTATTATAGTATTTTTTAAAAAATAATTATCGTATAAAAACATAGTTTTTGTAATAAAAAATAATTAAAAAACACAATTATATTATTTCACAGTAATTTTGAACTGCAATTTAATTTAAACTCTGGTAATATTTTCTAAATACATATACCCTAATTAATATGAAACAAAATGATTCCTTATGCTACTATACAAACTCATCCACTCATTTTTGTTACACCAATCATGGAAGCCATTATTTTTTTAAATTTCAACCGAATTCCCTTCAATATCTAACAATCTCTACCTTCAATAAATTTCCTGAATTAGGTGATTACAAGTTCAAGATATGACCCATTCAATGGAGTAACCAAACCTATTAAAATAGTACTTGAGTGTAGCAATAATACATGTAATCTCTCCAACTTTAATAGAGATAATAGGACTATTTTAATCGGAGGGTAATACAATTATATGAGAACAATGTTTTGTTGTATAATACTATTCTTTTAAAGATAATTGATATTATGATATGATATCAAACAATAAAACGACAAAATTCAATATGAACAACTCCAAAAAATTCTCACCAAAAATGAGAAAAGAGGAAAATGGAAGCAAATTATTGCAGCTGGCGGTGGAACATGGGGGGAAGAATTGGGTAGAAGTTTCCAATCTGACAGGAGAACATGTCAACCACCACAACAGGCCATATTTGCCATGTGGGCGGCTCCTATTCGGTACGGTGCCATCCAATGAACACCAACGTGTTACCTACATTTGACCGTCGGGTCCAATCCTCTCTTATTATATAAACACATACATTTCCATCATTGATTTGCACAAAACATTTGAGATCTTCAGGCACATCTAATTAACACTTCCTTTGTCTCTTAATTCCTGTTCTTTCAATTCAATTCACCAATGGCCCAAGCTTGCATCTCCAAGGCAGTTATGTTCTTTTTTGTTGTTGTCCTCGCGGTGGTTGCCTCTGTGTCAGCTCAGGCTCAAGCTCCTGCACCGTCAATGGACCCCGGAGCTGCCTCCTCTATGCCGGTTTCCGGAAGTATTCTGGCTTTCTCTCTTGTCATTTCTCTTCTTGCTCTTTTGAAGCAGTGAAATGTTGATGTGTTTTGGAGGGTGGCTGCAGAGTGCCCTGTTTTGGGCATTTTGTGATATAGATTATGGTAATTGCATTGTATGAATTCATTGTTTTATTGTATTTAAAAAAATTTGATTTATGTAATGAATAATGTTCATTGTTTACATAAATACTGTTTGTATTTGTTACTTTGGTTTTGTATATTTTGTTACCCAATATGAAAATAAAATTCTTTGGTAACCATTAGGTCCAGAATGGATTCTCTTCCCCTGCCCAGGGATCAAACTTTGGTTGAAAAGGTCCAAAAGGATTACAACAATACAACGCATTGCCAACCTAAATAGCATTGGGTTGATGCACTCTAAATAAATAGTTGTAAATGAGATGAACTCAAGCTAGTTCGAACATAATTGAATTAAGCTCAATCAAGTTTTAATTAAATTATTTAATTGAGTGGTGGATATAATGTGGCCTGGCCTAATGGTTAAGTTTAGAGGTTTATTTGAGGTATGAGTTTTGACATCTGCATGTTATTGTCCAATTTTATGTTGGTTTTGTTATAATTTGCAATTTAGTTTGATTTTATGATTGGTCGATGACTTGATATTAGTTTTACATGCTAGGTTTTTTTGTTTGATACATCAGGAGAAAAATAAAACTAGCTACTTAGTCCAGAGGAAACTAGCCCCCATCAAATCCCCAATAAGGAAAATATCAAATCCCATTTGGTGGGGAATCGAAGACATGAACACCCGGGGAAGATGAGTGACCAAGTGCAGCTAGGAAGTCTGCAGCTGCATTGCCTTCACACAAGGTGTCTTGCAAAAGAGCAGGAGTCAAATTTTACCATTAGGCCATTTGGAAATAAACTTAGCTTAATGCAAGATAACAGTTAATTGTTACACGAAGAAATAAAAAACTTTGTACCTCATAAAAAAAATATTAGAACATATATATGATTTGGTTAGTAGTTCAAGCACAAATGAGCCTAGATAGTTAATTTAAACTCAACATATATATTAATATATTTTATAGTTTGAATTGTATCAGATTATATAATTTAAATTATTAGATGAGACATGTTCTTTAATATTAACATTATTCCCTTTCATTTAATAGTTTTGTTTTATAATCTGAATTATAAAATATAAAACTCATTTTGAAATACTTAAATATTTTAAAATCTTTTGAACTTCATAAAATTATTATTATTATTATTTTTGACCAGGTAGATGGTTAGGAAATTAGTAGAGTTAGTTTGTTAGCAGCTGGAATTTTTTCAGGAAAGTGAACGTTCCACCCCTCATTTGAGGCGCGCGACTATTAGGTCTGGCAGAGCTCGAAGCCCTGACCTTCGCCTCACTCAAGCCCTAAAGCTTGGGAGCGAACCAATTGGGCCACAGGTCCGGTTGGCTGAACTTCATAAAATTATTTAATAAAAATAATTTAAAATATTTCAATGGATTAACTCAGTGAAGCTAATCAAGTTAAAAATATAGGCACACAAATCAGAAATGACCTTGATTATTTCACTAATAAAAATAACAACCATAAGTGATAGGATTCTCTCCTTTTAATGGATTATGTTGATCCATTCAATTAAGTCAAATATTCCCATATAAATGCCATAGAAGGAAAGGACCAATAAACCAAATCTGCATATATGGAAACCAAATCTAAGGTGTCTTTTAGTTCAGAAAAAAATGTTCTTTTGATGCATAAAGAAAATATTACAAATAAAAAAATACTTCTTTTATAGTCTAAATTATAAAATTAAGACCGCCAGATAGGAGGACTAACACCTATATCAAGGGATTCACTCCATTTGATAGATAATTTTGAGCAATTTGTTCAATATAAGGAAAATAAAAAGGCCCATTCACTATTTGTACCTTCCATATTTTTTATTTTTACGATTAACATTCTAAATTAATTTTCGTCTTGGTCAAACCCTTTATTATTCAAAACCGTAAAAATCCTCAAATTACAAATAAAATCATGTTGTAAATAGAAGATTTGACCATAAAATCAAGTGTAAATAGAGAGTTTGACCATTAATTTTTAGATTTTTCATAGGTTTTGAATAGTAATGGGTGTTAATTGAAAAGAAAATTAATTTAAGGTATTAACCGTAGAAAGAAAAAATATGTAGGGTGCAAATAGAAGATTTGGCCAAATAAAAAAGTGAAAAATTTCGGAAAAGACCAAAACGAGACTAATGAGAAAAATTAAAGAAACTACAATGGTGGAAACACAATACATGCAAAACTACGGGATCTAATTGAAAATACTACGTATATTAGTTTGAATATTATACGGTAGAGAACAGAACGACGGAGCGGGCGGGCAAAAACGAAGGTGCGGCGCCTCAGACATTCCTTACTGATCTTGTAAGATCAAGATATTCAGCTTCCGACCTTCTTAATTCTGTCTTTGCCAATTTCTTTTTCCTCCCGAAGAATCAAATGAATCTCAGCATTTTTTTATTCTGAATGGGAGATGGAGACCCCCCTTGTCCCTGCGTAATCTAGGTTAGCAGGTTCAAGATTTTGATTCCTGAAACTTCTTTCTGGTAATTTAATTTCCCACCTTCATTTTTCTTCTTTTGTATTTCCCCATTTCTTTTAATTATAATTTCATTATCATTTATCATGAAGGAGTAAAGAATATAATTGAATTCGTTTGATTTTTGATTCTATAATGAATTGGCATTAAGAAAATGATTAATACAACCTTTAATACAACCTCTAATTCAGTCCACTTATTTACACTCATTGTTCAACGATTAAAATTTGTAATTTTAAGGGTTTTTTCTTTTAATTTTAAATAAAAAAAATAACGTTTTTAATAAATATATTGTAAAATTTGTTAAATTGGAAGTTGAATATCGTATCCTTGTAGTAAAGAGGTTTTTTTTTTTTTTTTGGGGGGGTTGATTTTTAGTTTTTATCTTAGAAAATGAATTTTACAGAGGATGTCGTCTAAAGTTGGAGCTGGAAAGAAGATTGGGGAGGATTCAGGTAGTGGGAAGTTGTTGAATGAAGTTGAAGTGTTTAGCAAAGCTCATTCTTTAGACAAAAGCAAAAAACCTTCAGTGTCGCCTAGTACTCGGTCTAAACCATATGGGAAACCAGGCCTGCCTGAACCAAGACCCAAGATTAAGCTTGGTAATGAGGACCCTTCACAGAAAGAAAAGAAGTCCCTTTGGAATTGGAAATCCACGTTTTCAAATGTTAGAAACCGTAGGTTCACTTGTTGTTTCT
Source organism: Rubroshorea leprosula (assembly GCA_020521535.1). NCBI lineage: Eukaryota > Viridiplantae > Streptophyta > Magnoliopsida > Malvales > Dipterocarpaceae > Rubroshorea > Rubroshorea leprosula. Next base: position 384,878 of record BPVZ01000070.1, on the reverse strand, counting down.
GTCTCCAAGTTGGCAGCATTGAAGGTTTGCCACCGAGTTTCAATGACAGAAGTGTTTGCGTGCACTGGAAATTGAGAGATGGGGGTCTGGTGACCCGCCCTGCAAAGTTTCTTGATGCAACGGCTGAATTTGGAGAGAAGACGAGAGATGGGGGTCTAGTGACTCGTCCTGCAAAGGTTCTTGATGGAACTGCTGAAATTGAAGAGAAACTGACTTATACTTGTTCAGTATATGGGAGTATGAGTGGATCTCAGCGGTCAGCAAAGTATGAGGCAAAGCATTTCCTGCTCTACGCTTCTGTCTCTGAAGCACCAGAACTTGATTTGGGGAGGCATCGAGTTGACTTTACAAGGTTGCTTCCACTTACATTGGAGGAACTTGAGGAAGAGAAGAGCTCAAGGAAATGGAAAACAAGTTTTAAATTGTCTGGAAAGGCTAAGGGTGCAACAATAAAAGTTAGTTTTTCGTATAGAGTTATTGGGGATAGACCGGCTTCATCTGTGGGTAATAATCTGAGTCCCAGGAAGCCAGCTTCTGGATTTGGTCATGAGAATTTCGAGGACGACATAAGGCGTGTTGAAAGTCATCCTAGTTTAGTTAAGTGCAAGTCTCTTCCCTTGTCTCCGTCTGAAATTGACTTGAAAGATCTTCATGTGCTGTTGCCAATGTCAAGGTCAGAGCTAGCTAGTCCAGTAACTCTGCTGTATCAGAATTTTGATGAAGACAAGTCTGATTGTTCAGTCAATTATACGCCTGAGTCAGATGTGTTTACTGAATCCTTTAAGCCCATAAAACCACAGTTCTATTCTATGCCTGAATCAAGTAAAGAAAATATTGAAATCAAAATGCAGGATAAAGAGTGTTCTGTGGTTGAAAAAGCAGTACAGTTACTATCAAATGATCAGGCTAAGTTAGAGGAGGATGCCATAATGGCTGTTGATGTATATACAGTGGAGAGACCTCAAGTTGTTGAAATTGATCCTGGTGTAGGAGTAAATTCTGAAAAAGACACTCAGCTTCAGCCATCAATCGAGGATGGGCTTGTGGTGCAAGCTCACAATTCCAAAGAGGATGACCAGTGCTCAAAAGAATCATTATTGAAAGATTTGGAGGTAGCTTTAAGGAGTGTTTCGAAACTAGAGACAGAGTTAGATTCTCCTGAAGACCAAAGTGACTTGGAGATTCAAAAAAAGTATGAACGTAGTGGGGAGAGTGGATCAGACAACCTGGATGAAATTACTCAAACTGTGGCGAGTGAATTTCTGAACATGTTTGGTGTTGCACATAGTCCATTTGGTTTGAGTTCTGAGAGTGAATCTGAGTCTCCAAGGGAGCGCTTGCTAAGGCAATTTGAGAAGGATACCCTAGCCAATGGTTGTCCATTATTTGGTTTTGACATGGCTGACAGGGAACAACCAGAACACAGCTATGACAGTCAAACTGCATCTCCCTGGGGAAAGAAGTCCGAGGATTTTGCTGGGTCATCACCTATCCCAATTGCAAAGGAAGACGGCCAAATAGCAACCCGCGAAAGGGGCAAGACAATGGCTAAGATTTTGGAAGACTTAGAAACAGAAGCTTTAATGCGTAAGTGGGGACTGAATGAGAACGCTTTTCAATGTTCTCCACCTGACTGTTCTAGTGGGTTTGGGAGTGAAGTACATTTATCTCCTGAAGAGCTCCTTGATTTGCCTCCTCTTGGAGAAGGTTTGGGTCCATTCCTTCAGACAAAAAATGGAGGCTACTTGCGGTCTATGAATCCATCACTTTTCAAGAATGCTAAAAATGGTGGGAGCTTGATCATGCAGGTTTCTAGTCCAGTCGTAGTTCCTGCAGAAATGGGTTCCAGTATAATGGAGATACTACAACGACTGGCTTCTCTTGGAATTGAGAAGCTTTCTATGCAGGCAAATAAAGTGATGCCTTTAGAAGACATAACTGGGAAGACAATGCAGCAGGTAGCTTGGGAAGCTGCACTAACCCTGGAAGGACATGAGAGGTTTGTGAGTCCAGATTTCTTTGGTTTAGCATAATATGTTTTTTTCTTTAAATTCTATAGGAACCATCATACTTATATGTCATTTCTTCCTTGGTGCAGGCAGTGTTTTTTGCAGCATGAATCTAAGGTTGGGCAAGAGATATCTGGTGGGCATAAAGAAGTTGGAGGAAGGCCATTTGGATCCCACTCTAACAGATTTAATTCAATCTCTGCCAATGAGATGGGCTCTGAGTATGTATCCCTTGAAGATCTTGCTCCTATGGCTATGGATAAGATTGAAGCACTCTCGATGGAAGGGTTGAGAATACAATCTGGCATGTCTAATGAGGAGGCACCTTCAAACATCAGTACTCAGTCTATTGGGGAAATTTCGGCCCTCCAAGGCAAGGAGGTTAGTCTCAGTGGTTCCCTAGGTTTGGAGGGAGCTGCTGGATTGCAGTTATTGGACATAAAAGACACTGGTAATGATGTTGATGGATTAATGGGGCTGTCACTTACCCTGGATGAATGGATGCGGCTTGATTCTGGTGAAATTGATGATGAAGATCAAATAAGTGAGCAGACTTCAAAAATTCTTGCTGCCCATCATGCTAACTCATTGGACTTTATTCGTGGAAGATCAAAGGGTGGGAAACGGGGCAAGAAATGTGGGTTGCTAGGAAATAATTTCACAGTGGCACTAATGGTTCAACTTCGGGATCCTCTGAGAAACTATGAGCCGGTAGGTGCTCCAATGCTTGCATTTATTCAAGTAGAAAGAGTGTTTATACCACCAAAACCAAAAGTATACTGCAGAGTTTCAGGGTTCAGGAATAACAGCAGAGAGGATGATGAGTCTGAGTCTGCAGTGAAAGAGGAGGCAGAAGAAATGGAAAATGAAGGAGCTGCCAAAGAGGAAGGAAGCCCTCAATTTAGAATCACAGAAGTACATCTTGCCGGTTTGAAGCCTGAGACTGGGAATAAGAAACTTCTCGGTAGCACAACCCAACAACAGTCTGGTTCTCGTTGGTTACTTGCTAATGGAATGGGAAAAGGCAATAAGGTCATGAAGTCGAAGGTTGTTCCTAAACCTTCAACCTCCACAAGAAGTAAGGTTCAGCCAGGTGACACGTTGTGGAGCATCTCATCCCGCATACTTGGTACTGGGGCTAATTGGAAAGGAGTTTCAGCACTCAATCCACACATTCGAAATCCTAATGTCATCTTCCCAAATGAAACTATCAGTTTAATGAGTTGAACATGGATTTCTGCCTGGTAAGATTCTCATTCTCTGAGGCAAACACACAGAGATTTGATCGTCTAAAAGAATGGATGCAACGATGCAGCTATCAAAACAACCACATGAGAACCAATTCTACAGCATATACAGATTCTTTGCTCTTGCTTTGGCACTCCCTTGTAATAAACAATGTCTTGATTATACTCTTGTAGTTAAAGTTATGGCATCCTTTTATACTCCAGAAAGGGTATATGCAATCCTCTATCTATTTTATCAGCAAGGTTACTTTTCCCCCATTCATTAGCTACTCGTATTGACGAGTGCATTCTCAGAAAGCCCCAGAAAATGATTAGGGAGGATCTTAGAAGGCTCAGAAATTACTGGGCACCCAATTACGGAGCACAGAACGAGCAAAAGAAAATTGAATAGCTTAGTCAAAGACTTTTGATCTAAAATGTACAATCAATGAACAACCAGTGTGTTGTGCGCTAGTGTTAATTTGATATTGCTTTTCTTTTTCTATAAATGTTTCTACTGTCCACAGGTTTGATTCCTCCCGGATCTTGTATCTCAGGAAGCAGTGCCTTTGGACTCTTGGATGTCCAACTCATGTTCTGCTACCATGATGCAGGAGTCTGCTTCCAGGGATGAAACTGAGCCCTTATTCTTAAATGATGGTTCCTTGGTTGAATTGAGCATGTCTGCTGTGCACTGTACATCAGGTGCTATTCCAACCTGATCTATGTCATGAAGCGCAGGTGACAGATACTTTGCAACTGTGACAAACAGGGCAGACCCATCATGTAGCTCTGTGACGCTCTGTAACAAGAAAGATGCATATATGTCTGAACTCAGTTTCATATCATTATACAGCAACTATGCACCAGTCTTTTTTTTTTTTTTTTTATATATATATATAATATTTTTATCAGCAAAAGAAGAGTTGCTTTTGTAACAGACAAACATACCTGTATTTTCCCTTTACCAAAAGTTTTGTGGCCTACAAGGATAGCTCGACCATTGTCATGCAATGCACCTGCCAAGATCTCACTTGCACTTGCACTTCCTTCATTGACCTTTTACAGTGGATAAGGAAATTGTATGTTCAAACTTGCCAAGGGCGTGAGAGAATGGAAATGTAACAATTGCAGAAGACAATCGGAATACTCACAAGAACAACAAGGGGATTGTGTGTTATAGCATGGCCATTGACCATGTTGATTGGTGACATTTTTCCATCACGATCAATTGTGTTCACAAGAGTCTCATTCCCATCAAGCCATATCTGCGCAACATCAAGTCCTGCTTTTACTAAACCTCCCTGCAAATGGTACATGAAAATCAATTGAAGGGTGAAAACTCATTAAAAAGATCCTCCAAGAACAGAAAACAGTGATAAGGAGATTACTGGGTTATTTCTCAAATCTAGTATGTACGAATGCACGCCTTGGTTCTCCATTTCATGGATTGTATTTTCCATATCAGCAGCAGCAGTCTGTCAAGAGGAAGACAATCTCTTAGTCATTTATAAGAATATCATTCTATGTTTTCATATTTAAGAAAACAAGTGATATGTACCTGTGAAAATGTTGATAGCTTCACATAACCAGTCTTTATTTGACGGCCATCCGGGGTTCTATGAGGGATGACAGCACTGGATATTGGTGAAAGCCTAATGTACTCACGAGGCAGTTTAACCTTTAAGCAGAAGGGTCACCTTTTCCACATTAGTTCATAAAAGAAATTTAATGAAATTAGAATTCTAGAGACCATCATGAACAATATATTACCTCTTTGATACTAGAAGCACTTCCCAAACTCTTTCCCTGGAAAATATAACCACACAATTTTTCATTTAATCAATTTAAAGCCACTTGAGAACATCAAAATTTCAGGAGATATAGTCTGCATTCATGTTGCTAACTTGCAGCGAATGAGAATCAAGATAATTACACTTTGGAGTTTTACTGTAACAGATGTTCCGGCTTGGCCTCTAAGCCTTTGAGCTGCTGCTTCACTATCAACACCATCAAGTCTCTGCCCTGAAGTCCCACAAAGAGCATTGAAGCTTAGTCATTTTACTTCAAGAAAAAAAAAAAAAAAGAAGAAGAAAAAAGAAGAAGCCAAGATTTAGAACATGTAAATTCCATTCTTACTTCATTAACCAGTTTATTTGCATTAAGAAAACCTAAACAATATACTGAAGAAAACAGCCAGACATAACTTACAACCTTTATCAGATCCTTTGAACATTCCAAGTTGCCCATAGGTACTTAATTATAGTTACCTTTTCAGTAAACAAAGTTTTTATTTTAACAAAACTGAAAAAATGAAGTTGCTGGAGCCTTAAGTAAAACAGAAGAAACTTAATATTATCCATGAATCAAGCAGGTTTTTCCTAAGAAAAACATGTGAAACACTTGAGACTATACAGCACAATAGGCAAAGTTTACTCATGAACATATTTAGTCATGTTCTATTAACTAGGATCGTTCTAGAGTCTGCAAAATGTAAAAAAATTTAAATTCAAATTACCATTAATTTCAATCAACTCATCTCCTTCATGTATACCAGCACGAGCAGCTGGGCTACCCTCTAGACAAGTCAAAACTACCTGTGTCAGTAAAATAAATATGTCACTGCATTGCAGGAACTTATGAGCAATGTACACGGTGAAACTGCTAGAGATATGTATGATGATTGACAAGTACCATTTCAATGTATATAAATATAAAATGCTTGATGCTAACTGTGAAACATCTTGAGACATGCATGAAGGTTATCAAATGAAATATCGAGACAAAATAAGCAAATTTGCACAAGAAATCTTCAATTGCCTGGTTGGAGAAGATATCCTAATGAACACTCAATAAGTCAATCAAGCGTAGGGTATATGGCAGCAAAATAATTGAAAACAAGAAATTTCTGTTTACTAACCAAATGGCCTGTTCTTGGTTCAACACTTATGAAGATGCCAACTCCTTGCAAATTTCCATCACTTCCAATTCTAAAACTTTGGTATTCCTAAAAGCAAAAGGCCGCTTTTAGATATCAGAATATAATACTTGGCATAAATAACGTGACCGCAACAGAATTGATCTTTTCTTTTGGGTATTATGTACATAACTGTGGTAGCTAAAGTTGATAAACTATTGACATGAGCTGAAAACTGAAGCAAAATTTAATACCTTTGGACTGATGATCCGAGTGAAAGGATCTCCAAGAGTTGAAAGCATCCCTTTTACTTTGCTATATGCTGCATCAGCTGACCTCAAGGGAAACATCTCCACCATTGTTTGCTGCAACTTCAAATCCCAATCTGCCACAGAAAAACTCTCAACATTCACCCAAAATAATTTTGGTTTACTAGGAAACATATTGAACACAATCAACTCTTGAATAAATTTTGTTCTTAATCACAATACGTGATCTCTGGACAGATGGGTCATATTGATTTCTCAGTTAAAGGGAAAATGGAGAATGAAGTACTCAAATACCTTGATGATTAAAAGTTGGGTCTATAAAAGTTTCCCGAATCAAACCCCAAGCCTCCACAAGTGTTCTTTGCACTGTATTCACCTACCACATAAACCTTGTTCTCTTTAGTAACTCACTACACAAACAGTCAAAATCCATTCGCATTTCCACTATATTTTAAACTCAAGCAAAGAAGTGCCCTAAAACAATCCGAGCCAAAGCCCTCACTGGCTGCCATGTGAACCTTAAAAGCTTAAACTAAAATTTTTACTTGTTAGTAATGTCTGGTCTTGACAATTTTGTTTCAGTCATAACCACACTTTCAAGGCATCACAAGCCCTTTTCAATAAAAATTCAATAAAAACCAAAATTCAACTCCAAAGACTAGACTGATTGATGCAAATGAAAAGAATATGTCACCTCTTGAGCGCGGGAAACAGGGAAGGCGACGGTTATGGACTCTGCAAAAGCCGGAGAATCAGAGTGAACCGACGCCAGCGCGGTGGCTGCGGCAGCTAAACCGACGAAACCCTTTGTTATTGATTTCAGCAAATCATGACTGACGGATTGCCGCTTGGGTTTTGCTTCTTGACGTTGCTGGTGCGAAGAACGTGGCAAAGAAACACTCCATTTCTTGCTTACCCCACGACTCGAACATGAGAATCGATGTGAAAAGAGGGAGAGTGAAGAGGGTCTTGAGGATTTTAGAAGATCAGAACTTGGGCAGAGGAAAGTTTCCATCTTTATTTTTCTGAAATCAAAAATGTTCGAAGGGAGAAGGGGAGGACGAGCTCTTCTTAAATTTTTTTTTTTTTTCTTTTTGGTAATGCCTACAGTTTAACTAAAATACTTCAGTTTTGGACTTGTGGTATAAATAGAGTATAATTGATATCTCACTATTATTATTAATATCTGTTATCAGTAATAATTTTTATTATTTATAATTTAAAATATTTAATTTGTTAGATTAAGTTTTGTCTTTAAAATAATATAATAGTCCAAATATTTTAAAATCAAATTATATTGTAAGTTTTTCATTTAGAATTTATTTGTAATATTATATTATCATACATTTCTAATTTTAAATAATATTATAATATAATTTTATTGATAATTTAATATTAAATAAAATTATAAATTATTATTATGATATTAAATATATAAATATAAAAAATATTATTTTTTAAATAAATTACAATTTGAAGAGACAAAATTCAAAGCTCAATCTTAAGATTTATAAATAAATATATAATTATTAACTCACAAAACTTAGATACAATATAAAAGTATAAATAATATTATGATAAACTCTTGATTAAAAGATTTAATAATATAAAACTATATTTACAATGCAATGGTGGTGTGATAATGTAATTTTATTATTTTTTATTTTTTTATTATATTTACAGTTAATTGTTTGACCACGATTCTAACGGGGCCCACCTGAATCTGATAAATTGTGGTCAGGACGGAATCCGTAAGTATCTGAATACAAGGAATCCAGATGGGCTTCTAAAAATCTTACACGTGTCTCTTTTTTTTTTTTTTCCATTTTTTAAAGAGAGAAATATCAACGGTATCATTAGGAATGTTGTTCCATGGGCCATTGTCTTCACGGACTGCACGCCCTGTTAATTAATGGTTTCAAAGTTGCAGCCCAACCCAACCAACAACATTGTTGGCCCAACAAAAGTATTATTGGGCCTACTAGTTGACATTTTAGGTAAAGGTGACTATTAGTTACGAGTATGTATGTTATTTAAAGTTATCAATATTGTACTGGCATATGTATTGATTTTGTTATTAAAATAATACGCACTAGATATTGGATTTTTTCTCGTATCATTTCGGATTTATCACTATAAATGTGTATTTTTATACATTAAATATCAAATTTTAAAACAATTATAAGATAAACTAAAGTAATTGGGGATAAGGTAACAATCTTTTCTTTCTTCAACCATTAACCTTTCTTCTTCTACACAAAATTGAATTCCTTCAACTTTACTAAACCTTTCAAAAGCTCAAACAAACCAAAAGTAAAAACTAAGCCACAGAACAAAACAAAAGCATGCCACACCGCATCATACACACAAAGAAAGCCTAAATGTCAACTTTTTAGTACGCTTAATGAGAAAAGTCTTCTTGTAGAAGAGGTTCATGGCAGACTCGAAGGTTTCGACAATAATCCTCTTGTGAGACTTGAAGTTGTAGGAGCTAACAACGGGATGAAGCAATCGCTGCTTCTAATTCCATCCACAAATTGCTCTCCAAGATCTACAGCGCATGATTTGCGAAATGAGAAGAGAGAGCAACGGTTGGACCACCAACAAAACTTCAAGGTTGAGGATGGTTGGAAAATTGCAATATGAAATTGCTGAAATTGCAAGGGTTAAATTAAGGGTTAAATTAAGAAGCCCCTAGCCCACAAATTGCTCTCCAAGTCCAAGATCTAGGGTGTGTGATCCGCAAAACAAGAAGATAAAGTAGTGACTGCACCACTAGTGAGGAATCAAGGTCGAGGATCGGAGGATAGCAACACTGCAATATGAAATTGCAGGGGTAATTAAGAAGCCCCTAGCCAAAACGACGTCATGTTAGCTAGGGAATCCCTTATTTATTTATTTATTTATATTTTGGCATAGTTTGTGTACTGGTCAAAATTTCAATGTACTGGCTAGTACACCAAATTTCAATTAGTACACCAATTTTGACTAAAACAAAATTCCATCTTATATCGTTTCAATCTACTTTAAAAATTGGTACATACTGATCGTACTAACCAGTATGATCAGTATGTATAACACTAATGTTATCTACAATTACTTTATTCACTTGGATAAATGTTATACCCAAATTATTAAAAAAAAGGGATAAGTAATGGATATAAAACTAACATATCTAAAAGTATCAAATTAAGTAATAAATATAGGGGTTTAAAATTGTTTACTTAATCTATTTAACTAACTTGTTTAACTTACCCATTGTTTACTTGTATAATTGAAATTTCACATATACTTATTATACTTAATATTTATATAATAACAATAATTTTAAAAATAAAAATAAAAAAATAAAAAAATAGAAATAAAAAGGTAAGGTTTATAACTCAAACAAATCACACATGCAACAATTACAACTTGTGTAAATAATAAAGTTTAAGCCAAATATATAACACATGTAACAATAACATCTTATATTAGATGCTTTCTTTCTCTAATCTAATATATAAGTAAATATCTACAAGTTATTCGATACATATTGGGTTAAGTACCAAAAATCGGTATTTGAGTATTTGGGTAAGTATCAAGTCTAAAATACTGTACCAAAAAATTTTCAAATCAAGTATCAAATATAACTCTTTTTGATATATATCCAAAAACACTCACTTAATTTCAAGTTGATATTGAGGATGTAGTTATTACTACCATCAATATTTAAGGTTACTAAAATTTTAGTTTTTATCTTAACCCGTGCTGAAAATATTAATTTTTTAATTAATTTTAATTTGTTAATAAATAAATATTAGCTATTTTATTAATTATTAGTTAATAATTATAGTTATTAGTTTTTTTATCAATCAAATTAACCCAAATTAATATTTTTAAAAATAATATTTTTTAATTTTAATGATCATAACATTATTGTTGATAATCATAATTGTGCCAATTTTTTTGAACATGAGAGAATTTGGGAATTAGGATATTTGTTTTCAAGGCATTGGTGGAAGTGGAATTTCCAACCAACTACACTTAAGCACTTATGATTTGGGATGAATCATTGAGTCTGAAGGCCCAATTCCATAATTGTGCCAATTGATATGCAACCAATAGATGAAGAAGATTACAAATTATCATTTAGAGTAATGATTTATTTACATGTTTAAATTTATATATAAATTATAATTTGTTTATTTTCAAATTTGATTGTTGTATTTAAAAGCCTACTAATTACAAATAATTTATAGGAAAACGATTGAAAATAACTTCTTTCATTTTTCTTTTTTGTACAAACTAGCATTATTAAATCTCTTGTGGGCCGTTGAGATGTATTTGACTTTTAAAAGAAAGAAAAAAATTATTATTAAAAGTAGTTAATAACATAAAATATGAAGAAAAAATGGGATATGAAATAATTAGTTTAAGAATATTTTAATAAATTTAAGAGATTTTTGATACTCTGTGATAATAATTTATAAAATTAAAAATTTCTACCAAACTTAATTTATTTGATTTAAAACTAATTAATTCTAAGATTAAATTAAAAAAATATTTTTGCACAAATATATAAAGTAAAAAATAGAATAAAGAAAAAATAATTTCCATATAAATGGAAAAAAAATATAAATGAAGTAAAATATATTTACAAAGGAAAATAATTGGTAGATATCTTCAACAGGCTTTTCAATACCAATCCGATTTAGCTCTTAAAATATTATATAAGTACCTGTAATTTAATATTTGATCGTATTTTTAAATTTATTTATATTTAATTTTAAATAAAAAATAATAATTTTTTAATAAATATATTTTTTAATGTATTAAACTAAAAAATATATCAATTATTATCCATTTACAAAATTGATAAAAGTTTTACAAATATTATATCAATTGTCATTACTCAACTTAAAATTTAACCTACTAAAATACTTTAAAAAATCAAAGTATTTATAAGATTGATGCAAAGTAAACTCTATTTTAGAGAGACATAGGAAGAGAAGAGAGAGACAGGAAGAGCTTAGAGTTATACTAGTTAGAGTTATACTTGTTAACGGATTTTTTATACAACTTTTTTTTATATATTATCTGATGATTAAATATTTTTCCTTTACTGACGTATAATTATTGTACTTTTCTACAGTAAATGATATATTTAGTGAAAGAATAAAAATTGATGGTGAAATTGACGTCAACCTTTTATTTTTTTTTAATATTAATTAATGTCAGAAAGTAAAATTTTGGGATCATTAATTAGGATTTATCCAAGTGGTATGGAATAATTCCCTTTACCCACAGTTCCAGCTTGGAACCAATTTTCCCTTGAGATCAAGTTCTTTCTATTTTCGAGAATGTTTTTAACTCTTGGAAACAACTTTAAGAACTGTCATCAATAAAAAAATATTATTTTTAAAGATTTTTCTCAAGAAATTTTTTTACTCTCCAACTTTTTATTTTTTAATATTAATTAATATAAAAAATATATAATAATTACACTCTTAACCGTATAATTTAAAGCACAATATATAATACTTGTGCACACCACTAAACCACAAACAACCCCCCCCCCCCCCCGGCCTTTCTCTCGCTATGCATAAACTAGTGCAATGATATGAGTTTCCAGCATTTCATGTGCCGTCACAAGTCTATTATTGTAGCATTGTAGCTGAAATTTAGGAGTGGAGGTCGATGTTAACTGCTACCAAAGAATTCAAGAAGAACATAACTCCCAATCCCTACCTGGCTGCCCATACAAGGCAAAACAATAAACAAGCACACTATTCTTTCTAGCAAAGGCAGTCTCAAATACATTTAAATTGGTAGAGAGAATATCATAAAACCTAACAGGAACAAGAGTGAAAACATTCTAAAACATTTCGTAGCATGTCAAGCAATGATATTAATTTGTGAAAGATTTTTATTGCTACTAAAGCTGTCTATGAGTCTATGTTTGGTCATGTTTTATTTTTACGTGAATTCATGATTCAATACTTCTGAAAAAGCTTTACTCGGACAATATTACGAAAAAGATACAAGTATGTTTTGTTTTGTTTAGTCATTTTAAATAGCATGTAATTGATAAAAGATATTTAATAATTAATATTTATTACTGTTTATAATTTAAAAAAAAAATTTTAACATGTGACATAGATTAATAATATAACAATACACATTTTTATCAAAAATTTATATTGTAAAAATTGATTTTTAATATATTAACTGTCTAATTAAATTTATTTACTTAGCACTAATATTAAAATTAATATTAATTTTAATATTTTTTATATATATTTATAACAAAAAGATACCCTTAATTTCTACTCTAAAGGCACAAATTAAAAAAATCCCAATTTAAAAACTACATGTCAACTATTAAATGTAAATGTTCAATTATATATTATTTGAAACAACTAAAATAAATAAAGTTTATAGTTGGTACAACTTCAACATCAACAATCGTCTTAGAATTAGGTCAAATTGCACTAGCTAGTAGCTCCAGGTGAATTCGTAATGTACAGCAAAAACCTTAGCCTATGCCAAGGTTCAAGTCTCTTTAGAGATAATTGTAATATTTCTTTCCTTCCCTCAAAAATACCCCTTGTTCAAAAAAAAAAAAAAAAAGAATTAGGTCTACTTGTCACATCTTTTTTGGTCCAAGGGTTAAATGAACACTAATTACCTTTTTTTCAATGCAAAGGACAATAATGGGCTTTCTAATCATCTCATTGAGTCCCCATGTGAGAGTGATCTGAAATTACCAATTTTTCTATACAAAGGACAATTGCAGGTTTTTCCATTCATCCCAATGCGTCCCCACGGAAGAGTGGTCTGAAACCTTTGCATGAAAAACGCCTCATAACTATAAGTTTATGGGCTTTATTGGGAAGGGAAGTTTTCTTTTTGCTTGTTTCATATATCAAACATAATCAAAGATTTGATTGAATATAAGTAATAGTTCTTTGGCCTAAGGAAATTTGTTCATAGCTCATAAGGAAAAGATACCTAAAAATCCACCAACACCAAAAACTGACAAAGGGGAATAACATAAAAGGGGATTGAGAGTTCTCCTTAAATGACAAGTATGGGCAGGGGGTATGATTTTCTTGAGAAAGTCTTAAAGAGGGCCTAACTTGTCTTGAGAAACTTTGGGAATATAAAGAGGGGCAGAGAACGGGGTACAAAAGAAGAAAGCTTATTTTGCATTTTCTTCTCTTATTTTTGCGCATGTATGGGGTTTAATTACGTTAGCTTTGCTTTACCCACTTGGGCTTGATTAGGTTCTTTTGTCATCAAAGCCCATACCTGATGTCCATGGAGAGACCCAAAATCCCCTTCTCTTGCATTATAAAAGAAATAGTGTCAATAAGACTTCAAATCAACTGATTAAATATTTAGAATTAATTGAGACTCAAAGTTGTGGGTTTCACTTACTCCATGGAGTAAAGCCAATGGTTAAAATGGGGATCCAGCAGAGGGAGAAGTGAATTGAGTAATAACTACAGGAGCTTATAAGGAGCATGGCATTTATTGAACTCACTTTTGCAATGTCTAGCATAGAATGTATCTTATGGCCTATATATTCAATATAACCACATGTATATGCTCTCTCCGCTTCCCGCGGAACATATTAAGACGTAATTTGGATCCCAAAAAATATTTGCAACTCAATCCCATTCGATAGGGAAAGGGGCAGGACTGTTTTCCTTCCGTGGGAAGAGGAAAAATAGTGTTCTGTCAGCTTTGAAAAAATTAGAAATTTGAAAAAACAATGGGAGTTTTAATAAAGATATTTTATAGAAAAGTAAATATTAGTTTGTATTGTAAAAAAATAATGATAATGCTTTTAAAACTATATTATTTTGATAAAATTTTATTAAAAAGTTAAAATATTTTATTTTTTAAAGTAGGAGAAAATTATTTTAGTTTTTTTCATAATATTTTATTATAATGATATAATTTTGAAATATTTTTTAATTTAATTTTTTGAAGATTTAGTAAAAATAAGAATACAACCTTTCTAAAATTTTCTAATTGAGGATATGATATTTTTTCATAACTAATTAAGATTATCGCATTTTAAAAAATTCTAATTAAGGATATGACATTTATAATTTTAGTAACAAAAGGATTAAGTCGGATGTACCTGTTGATGTGGTTAACAAATTTTGCTTAATCCTTGATCTGCGATTATTTTTGCTAAAAGGTGGTGGCTACCTCAGCACACGTATCAACATAATCATTTGTTAATAAAATTGCAAAGGTTATATCCTTTATTAAAAACTTTTGAAAAATGATAATTTTAATTAGTTATGAAAAAAATTATATCCTCAATTAAGAAATTTTTAAAAAGTTATATCTTTATTTTTACCAAATCTTTAATTTTTTACAATACATGTTATTAATTTCCATAAAAAAAAAAAACCCACATTTTAATCCCTATTATAAAACTACATAATTTTAAACAATAAACACATTTTAACGAATGTAAATCTCATAATCACGTACTAGTTTTTCAAAAAACGTCAATGGTAGTTGTTGAAATAAAGCAGTTTTTTCTCTTGTTTTCAATAAAATTATAAATTTCATCATTTTTCTTTCTTCATTATAATAATTATATAGTGCTCAACATAAGCATTTTCTTTCTTCATTCGGTGAAAATAAACTGCAAAAAAAAAAGAAAAAAAGAAAAAAAAGAAAAACACCCCCTTTTCCTTCTATTTGACATGATAGAAAAAGAAAGGAAAATATCTGTGGTTTTTCTTTTTGCCTTTCCTTTCTTGCTTTTTTGTTACACGATTGCGAATCCATTCTAAGGATAGGATCCTTCTAGGAAGCTGGTGAAAGTGCTTTTATTTTGAAAGAAAAAGTTCTTCCTTTATTTTCCCTGCTGATTTTTTTTTTTTATGAGAGAAAAATGATAATCCTACAAAAATTATCATTTTCCAATGGTCCTACTGATCATGACGGTCCGCCAAAGCATTGATCCCACCCTTTTTATTGGTCTGTCAATGCTTGATTTGATTAATCACAAAACTTCAACAATTCCGTTGTATCTAGTGATGGCATTCGGGTTTAGGGCATGGTCCCGAACCGGTGTTCTCGATTTTTGGTCCAGTGTACGTGTAGATTTCGAGTTAGAAGATTGGTTTTAGACAAGTTACTCTTAAAGTTAACTATTAGATAACTACTTGAAGATGATAAAATTAATATTTTTTAGAAGACATTGATACAAATATTTTTTAGTTTAAAATAGTTATTAAAATATTATTATTTTATAATTCAGCATTAAAAATGAAAACACTTAAAATTATAAATTTTAATAAGTGTTAATGAATTTTTTAAATCAAAATGTATATTAATCATTTTCTTAAAAGCTAACTACAGGGTGCAAAAAGGTAAAAGAAATAAAATAATTATTTGAAAATTTTTGGGTCCAAACCGATTACGAACCAGTCTTGATTCTCGCTTAGGTCCAATTTTAAAAATTCTGGCCTGGGGCCAGCTTGCTATATAGGCCAATCTCTACAACCAAGTCCTAGCTTTAAGATTGTTTATTGATATTAGGTCAAGCTTAACCAAGACCGGTTTGGTCCTAGGCCAGGCTCAACCTGTTGGCCATGTACACTTGTCTTGCTCAGAAAAAAAAAAAAAAACCCAAAATTAATAATAATAATAATAATAAGAGTAATAGTAACAGTAATAGTAAAAGGTACAAAAGGAGTTACCTATTCTACCCTATAGGGACCAAAAGTACAATTAAACCTAACCTTATATATGTGTATCAGTATGAATTTATTCTTTGGGTTTAAAGTTGGCCATGTTTAATAGGATATTCTGCAATAGTAAAGCTTCAATTAGATTTTTTTTTTTTTTCATTCAAACACTACCTTTAAAAAAAGGTTGGATTACACCCATCTGATTTGATTTGCCATGAACCTCACACACAAACTTTTCCCAACCTTGAGCAGAATAAAAAGCCTTGATAATAGATAGATATGCCCCCTCACTTTCTCTCATGGATGTGTGTATTATATATGTTTTACTTATGCCTACATATATATGCTTTGTTTCTTCACCTTGAAGTTTTGCTCCATATTCTCCTACACACAAATTACCTACAACTTGGAGAATCTCCCCAAGCACCAAAGCTAGGTCACTTTAGCATAAGAAATTGGATCTATCATCTATCAAACAAAGCATATATATGGGCGAAAGTAGATTTCTAGGTACACTACAAAAGAAGGATTTTTGTTTTCTTCTCTTTGTTATATCTTTATCAATTATATATATATATATGTATATATATCTTAATCTTATATGTATTACTAATATACTACCATGGGATCAATTTATCCTTTTTTTCTTTCTTTTTCCATTGTACGTGATCATGGGTCAAGATTATTTTTGCCTTTTCCCCCCCTTTTTCTTTTCCTTGGTAGGGGCCTCTTGAAACAAAGTTGTCTCATATACTTTGAGGAGAAGATCATACCTAGTCATGTAGATTTGGTCCATTAATTATAAAAGTCGTGCAGAATGGACCATGGTGCGCTCTTATGTTATGCGAACGCACTCCAAGGGTATGGTAGGCAGAGTTCTTTTATATATATTTAACATTGGAAATTTGGGGATGGGGGAAATTTTCCTTTTCTAAATCAAGATTTGAACCTCTTGGTCACTGCCAAATTCATTCTGCGGTGCGCTTGCTAGTGCAACTAGAATTACAAAGTGTAAGAGGGAGAGTACATATTAAATTAGTTTTTTTGAGTTAATACCCAATTTGTCAAAGCAAATATGTTACCTTAAATATATATATATATATATATATTTTGATGTTGATTGCACAATAAGAGACAATTCTCTCCCATTCCTTATTTCATCCTACCTGTATATCATACGACTTAAATTCAGAATCTCTTATTTTCAGCAAAAAGAGATTACCATTGAATTATTTAGGTTATTAGCGTTTCTTTAAATATTTAAACATAAATTTATGCAATTCTTCTTATTCTTCTCAAATCATACCTTAAAATTTAAATTTAAGATCACTAGTAGAGGCTAAAGCTCATCCTATCTTACATTTGGAGTTTTTTTTTTTTTTTTTTTTTTATAAAAAAATGAATGTGGATCTTTATTATTTAAATGAAAAGGCAATAGTTTTTGAATACATTCATAAACACAACTTCATGGAATAGGTTAATATCTTTGAGAACAAAATTCAAAAACAGTATAAAAATAATGTAGTGATTCGAGCCAAGGGAGACAAAGCTGTCTCCTTTGTGTATTGGAATATGAATACAAGGTAGAATAAAAAATCATATGTACATTCTCTTGTGTGGGATGCTATGTTCTCCCTGACAACATCATCGAAAAATGTTTTCTGCTAACTAATGATAAAAAGAGAAGAAAAAATTCTAATAAACAAAAAGAGAGGAAAAAAAATTTATATTCATGGGTACTTACCTAGGGATTTTAAGCAGGTAAAAGGCTGTGTTCAACTATACAGTAAAAGAATAATGAGCCTTCTGTTCTGTATTTAGTCTTTTTCTTTTTTGTTACTTATTCCTTCTTTTTTATTTACTTATTTATTTTATTTGAGAATAGGAGGATTTTACAAGACAGGTAATTCCTGTTACTCGAGACATGGTTAGGATCAAGAATCACTGGGCACGTACGACCACTACAGCCAAGTATAAATGCATGCATATACGAACTTAACTTTTGAAATATGGAAAAACAAATTTAAACTAAGTTACTAATTTACCGTAAAAGTTAAAAATTTAAGCTTTTGAGATGGTACTAACACAGTTACCATGATGTAAGAAAAGCAAAATTATGTTTGAAAAAGCTGTACGTAGAAAGGAACCATGAAAATTGAAAATTAGTTTATAAATGGAAAGAAGAATGGAGGGACGAATTGTGTTAGGAATGGTCCCCCCTGCAAAAGGGTAAGATATTGATTGTGAATAAATGCTGTAGTTTCTGGTATATATCATCTCTGTCATTTGGTTGATGATCTGAACGTTATTGTAGAACAGTATCTAAAGGCGTTAGTAACCCCACAAAAAGAATTGTCCTTTATTTCTTTTAGTATGTACAAAATATTATTTATAATTACGTGTAAAAATTTAGAATTATAATTAAAAAATTAAAGCAGAGAAAGTATATTATATTTTTTTTTACAAAGATAATGATTAAAAAATCAATATGAATTAGTTGTTAGCAACTGAGGATTCGATTCTCAGACTGAGTGAACATTCTACCCCCTCAAATGAGGCGTGCGGCTATCAGGTCGCTTTTGGTGGAATTCATAATGGTGGTAGAATTTGAAATTCCGATCACCTCACCCAAACACTTAAGACTTAAGTCCAACCATTGTACTTAAAGGGCATGATTTAAGAAAGTATGTTGTATTGATCTTAAACAAATTCGTGTAATCAAAGGTACGATCATATGTGATGCCTTCATTAAGAGTGCCCTTAATTCTATGAAGCGCAGGCAGCCAAAAGAAGAATTTGGCATACATTTATCTTGGCAGGCAAAATGCATTCATCCATTCACTTACAACAATTGCAGTGAGGGTGGATTCATCCATTCACTAACAACAACAGCTGTTGTGTAAGAGAGAGAGAGAGAGAGAGTCAAAGACTGATTGAAATGTCTTGTCATCCTACAGTTTATCCATCAGAAGAGGTTGTATGTATGCACTGTAGGGTGCATCAGTAAATGTTGCAGATTTGCCCAACCAGCATACCTTGGGCTCCACTTCCTTTTCAGTTTTTAGCCTCAGCCCTTTGCCTACCTCTGCCCTCAATTTGCCCATCCCCTCCTCCTTTTAATTTTCCCTCTCTCTCCAGCAAAGCTGCCAGCAAGATCCCATTTCGACCGTTAATTTCCATCCCAGCCCTACTTTCCTTTATAATTATAAAGTAGGATTAGTATTGGAGTTCACCTACGTAATACTTCTCATCATATCATGGTAGTGTGTTGAAAACTCGTGAATCTGATAGTTTAGATTTTTTAAAATGATATTTAACATTTATATATGCACATCAAAGAGGTCTGATCATCTCGTGAAGACTTATCCAAGTGACACTTAGACAACACTAATTGCTTTGATCTATATATAAATAAATATATA
>BPVZ01000070.1:352432-365228 GCA_020521535.1 Rubroshorea leprosula | reverse complement strand
TATCAACTCAATTAAATTTTTATTGGTTCATCCTCTAATTTCTTACATATTCAACTTGTTGGGATTAGCTTAAACGGTAAGAATTGCTTTGAATTATGTTAGAAATGTAGGTTTAAACATAAACAATTCCAATAGATCATGTAGAGCTCTTTCTCAATGCGTTAGGACCCAATTGAAAAGGCACATGAAATTAAACAACTGGTTTTTATTAAGTATAAAAGCATTTTATTATGACATCTAGCTTTTCTTTTAGTACTGAAAATATCATATGTATGATCTTCCCATTCATAGATGTGAGATCCCACCAGCATTTTTCAAAATTCAGCTTCTGTTTTTATCTTATTTATTCTTAAGGACCACAGTCAAAGGACTTATAAGTTGTACTAAAATCTTAATTCTAAGTCAAGGCCAACACTTTACAACTCTACGATAGCTAAGCATATTAACTTACACGTGGATTTTACACACACAAAAAAAAGAAGAAGAAGAAGAAAGAAATGGAAAGGCGCACCAGCTAAAAATGAGGAACAAGTTAAGCATCTAAATGATCAATAGAAGAAGTGAATTTACATGAACTTAAACCTAGCTAGCATGATGTTTAGGGGATACATTTCTAATTTTATAAGGGAAATGATAGAAACTACTAGAATACCTCCAAGAAGGAAGGAATAAAGGTTAAGAAGTGGTATGCTTCCAAGTAAATTGATGCTTATATATATATAGTTCTTACTTGGGAAAGCCTCACCAATTTATGCTAATAATTAGAAGAATGCTTTGATACCATTTTCCTCTTTCTTTCACTACATGGACTCATCATTATCTTGTTCCACCTCAGATGCAGGCTCGTCTTCTTCTTCAAACCCATCAACACCATATGCTGCATGACCATCTCCGAAGGCCTTAATATGATCTTTAAGAGACCTCTTATGCTTAAAATCCGACCCACAAATGCAGTACCAAAGCTTCCCACAGTTCTTCTCATGGGTTCTCCAGTCTCCTCTGACTGCGAAGGCCTTGCCGCATTTTCTGCACATGAAAGGTTTGATCCCATGTTTCCTCTTGTAATGTGTTTGGAGGGTTCTGAAGTCTTTGAGGGGTTTGGCTCTTGGGTGGTCGATGTTGTTCCGGCAGCCTGGGGCACAGCAATAGCAAGGTAGCCGGAGCATACCTGTAGGTTGGGTTCCTCTCAGTGATTCTGGGCCTTTTCTGTACTGAGATCCATGTCCCCACATGTGCATCTATAACATTAAGACAAAATGGAAAATGATGAGAATCAAAACCATAGTTCTGGGTTAAGTCTTAACGATTCAAACCTCTGCAGTAGCTAAGTAAGAACGTATCGTTGCCGACAAAAATATCTTTGCCGACAAAAAAAAAAAAAAAAAAACGATCGGAAGAACTAAAGAAACAACAAAACCAAAAGGTGCTCGACGTCTCAAATACTAAGAAAAGCTAGTCTTTATAATTCCTCATAATTAAACACCAAATCACCAACTACAAGCTCATCCTTTTTGTCTCTTCATCATTTTGGTGGGCAAATTCTAAAAATCTTTCCTTTTGTTTTTGAGTTCTATATGCATACACCATGTTTGATGCATCTCCAAGGTAGTTTCATTCTATTGCAAGAAAGTAATTTTTCACAGATTTCTTAGTTACAACGTAAATAATTTGCTTTTTAACTCAAATGAACAGATTCATAAAACTCAATAAAGAAGAAAAGAATATATGCATAGAGAAAAGAAAAGGGTTTTGAAAATGAGGTTAGGAGATATAGGAGAAGTGATAAGATGTATCCTATACTCATGGAACTTTTATGTGATCTTGGGAATGATTTGTTGTAGAAAGAAGGGTTTGAAGCAAAAACAAATTTTTTTATTCATCTAAGTCCCTGAGGAAAAAAAAAAAAACCTGCAAAAATTTCAGTCGTACGCTCCCTGCCATTATAAAAAAAGGCACAAACTTCAAAGTACCAAAGACATAAGGAACATTGCCTGTGTTGTTCAATCACAAAAAAGAAGGTACCGATCTCAGTCTCAGTCGGATCAGGAAGACTTATTAATGTAATTCAAAATCCCCAAACCTATTTATTTATTTATTTTAAATAAATAACCATGCAAACCACCAAAAAAAAAAAAAAAAGTTCCTCATTGGATCAATATGCTTGTTCACTCTCTCAATCCATAGAAATTTAAAGAAACAAATAGAGATTTCTTTCAAGAGATCAGATCACTATTTTCTACCTAGTCACAGTAGAGGCTGCAATCCTAGCATCATCTGCGACTAGGCATGGTGGAATTGTTCTGATACCAATTGTTGGGTGTTGTTATCTAAAGTTTCTATGAAGAACACTGCAATTCTATTAAGTGATGAAACTTACCTGCATGTTGTTGTATCTGTTGAAGGTTTTGCAGCAAACAGGACAGGAGAACTGTGTAGGGCCGATGAGAATCTGCGAAGGGGTAGGGATCCAATACTGACCCTTGTTGAGTCTGTTCAAAGGGTAGCCAGAATCATCCCCATCTCCATCTTTATCCGTGATCTCGGAGGAAGAAGATAAAACAGAGGCCAACTCGGAAGCGCTGGGGCTGGGTAACCCTATGTGCAGTGCAACAGTAACAGTTTCGTTTTTGGAGCTGATCTTGTCCACATCCATGGCGGTGCAGGAATTGTTTGCATCTTGATCTTGATCTTGATCTTGATCATCTTCTTGGTCGGGGCGGTCCGGGCTCAAATTCAAGAGGGGGAGGGCTTCTCTGATGGGAGGGTGGAGGGGTTTGGTAGTGGAAATAAGGATGGGTTTGAGTGGGGTGGAAGTTAGAGACGGCATAGGTGGGTTGGGGAGGGGGAGGAAGAGGAGGAGGTGGCGGCGGAGATGGGTAATGATGATGGTGGTGGTGAAGAGGGTTGAACTTCAACCAACCTGAGAAGAAGTTGGAGTAAGGGTCAGCCATGGTTGAAAAGGTGTGGAGAATTGCTTGGTTTGATGGGTTTGCTTTTATAGAGAAAGCGAGAGTAAGAGAGAGAAGAGTACAAGATGACTGAAGGTTGTGAATGGTGGAGAGTGGATTACAGTGCTCAATAACAATAGTATATTAGTAAAATTAAAAGAAAAAATTCAATAAGAAAGACTAAAAAGGAAAAAAAAAAAAAGGGAAGAAGGAAAGGGAAAGATACAGTGATTTGAGATGGGGACAAACTCATCTTGCTTAATTTTTTTCAATATTAACCTTTAGTATCTCTTAAAATTATATTAAATCTTAATTAATTTAAAATTAAATCGCATCGAATCTAATAAGAAAAATACTCTCTTAATATCTGTTTCTCTATTTATAAATTTTTTTTTACTTAATTAAAATTTATAACTCTTATTTTATTATCTGACATGTAATGAACTCTAAAATAAAAATTATTAAATAATAATAAATTTTATTTAAAAATTAATTTTTATTTAATAATAAGTATTATATAATTTAATATATTATAAGTTGTATAATATTTTTTTAATTTTTTTTAAAGTTTTATGGTGCACAATATTATTTTTTTGATGGAAAGGTGCATAATATTATTAATAAGATGAAATGTGTATATTAAATGTAGTAACTGAATTTTTCAATATAATTTGTATTTTACAGTGTAACATAGTTTTAATTATTAGTAAAATATCAACTTGTTAAAATTAAGGTGCATGATAGAAGCTTGTTGGGGTTGAGGGAAATGGGAGGTCAAAGGAGAAGGAAAAAAAAAAAAAAAAGAATTTTCATTCAATGACATTGGATTTTTCGGTTAGGGTAATTGAACCGGACCAAACCGATGCTAACCTCTACATTTAGGTCATGAACTTTGTTTGAAGTCCATTTCCAAAATGATTTTAAAACCAAGTTGCATAAAATTTAAGATAATGATTGGTATATCATTTATTTTAACACACCCTATAATATATTTATTAAAAAATTATTACTTTTAAATTTAAATTAAAAGTGAGAAAACATAAAATTGTAGATTTTAATAGTTCAACCAATAAGTATTAGTGGATATGTTGAATCAAAAGACATACTAATCATTTTTTTAAAGTTTAATTTTCTATTTAAGTCATTGAATTTATTGATAGGTTATGCACTACATGAGTCATTGCATAAAGGGTTTTTTAATGGAATAAGGCTTTCAACAGCAATGATATAACTATAATATAATATAAAATTATAAATAATTTTACAGTTATAATATTAATTTATGATTGTAATTTGTTAAATATACATATAATATTACAAGTGTGTTCCTAAATAAAGTACATTGATTAATTCAATACACTCTAGAACACAATTATTCATAAATTATTATTTTTGAATTTGAATTAAATTAAGGCAAAAAACTTAAAGTTACAAATTTCAATGACCAAACTGATGGTGTTAACTAATCTATTGAACCAAAGGATACACCAATATTTTTCCTGAATAAAAAATGTCAATTATATAATAATACATCATATATATTGATATTGTAACCATATCTTTTTTGAAGTCTTAACAATCTAAATGCTATACTCAACAAATTAAGTTCAATGAATTTTTGAATGTCACACTTTAAAGGTTAGTGAACCTAGTGTTAACAAAATTCAATTTAACAATTTGATAGTTTTAATTTCATTATAAAAAAGCAAAAAAAAAAAAAAAAAAAAAGAGGTCATTTCCACTATATTGTAATAATATCAACTAAATATTGGTCAAATTGGTACTTATTAATTCAAAAATATTGATATGAAAATTAAAAGTTTAAATCTTTCTAATAATAAAAGAAAATAATTGATATCTCTTTTAATTTAACATATCTAACATTATCTACCGATTCAGTTATTAAAATCTATAAATTTAAGTTTTTTCCTCTTTAATTTAAATTTAAAAATATTAATTTTTTTAATAATTGTGTTAAATCAAAAAATTTATCAATCATTGTCTAATAATAAAAAACATTTTGTTGTACGAAAAACTATTATAACAATCAATTTAATTAAGCTAGTTCACTACAAATAATACATCACAAAATTAGGAATCTCAAATTTAGAAATGTTAAATTAAAAAGAGAGAACTTATAACCTAAAAGGGAGCAAGAGCTTATAGCACATAGAAATTAATATATTCTCTACGTAGGTCACTACATCCACTCATGAATAATCATTAACTAATTTCAAGACATAATGAATTATTGGCATCTATACCAGAAAACGAAAAGACAGAAGTCTCAAGTAAGGATACATACTTACTTTAATTATGCAATTGAAGACATTATCTTTTATTGGATATAATGAAGGAGATGACACTTCACAGGAATTTAGAATTGCAATTTCCCCTTTTTTCTCTTCTCTTTCGTGCTTTCTCTCACTTTATCGAATTTATCATTTCCCTTTCTTTCATCTCGTGAGAAACAAATTAAAAAAAGAAACATAGAATAAACTCTATATATGATCTTTGTTAAAAATTTAAAAACATACTCACAAACAAGTACAAAAGATAATTAATTAGAGATACACATTTAATGGAAGATGAAAAACACCTGCTCCCATCCCAACCAAGCGTGTCTTATAAATCTCCTTAAATTTGTAGTCGTTCGAATGTAAATCCAACATTTCCATTGGTATCCGACCGCTGCTGGTCGGCTTGCCTAACTGTAATATTCTTGGATTTCCATGACATATATTTTCCTAATCCCCTTTGTTTCTGGACACCTGCCCATCCAATCTCTCTTTCACTGATCTCATCTCATACTGTAATGGAGGTTCTTTTTATCTATGGTATTGAAAAATGTCTTAGGTCCAGTTAATATATGATAGTTAATGACTGATTGTTAATAGTAAGCAATTACTACATAACTTGGTGATCAACATATGCAAAGCCATCTACTGGGCAATCAAGGGGCCTAATATGCATTTGGAATAAAGAAATGCTTAAAATGAGCAGATTGGTAGAAGGTACAAATTTTATAGGAGTTTTTGGTTCTTTGGGGGTAGATGAAACTCTTGTGAACATTGTGAATGTGTATGATCCTTGTGAAGCAACTAGAAAAAGACAGTTATGGGAGGAGCTACACTTGTTAATTAATGAAAATAGAGGAAACTGGTGTTTGCTTAGGGATTTCAATGCTACAAGGTACTAGTTTGAAAGGGCAGGTAATAACAATTAAACAAGCCAAATGAGGCAGTTTGAAGAATTCATTGAGGAAGTGGGTCCGATTGATATTTCGTTAATTGGGAGAAAATTCACTTGGTACCACCCTAATGGTTGCTCCATGAGCAAACTTGATCGCTTTCTATTATCAGAGGAGTGGATAATGAAATGGCTAGATATCAAGCAATGGGGCCTTAAAAGATCCTTATTTGATCACTGCCCAATTCTTTTGAGGAATGAGAAGATAAAGTGGCAACCCAAACCATTCAAATGCTTTAATGTATGGCTGAAGCAGATGAGCTTTAGGGAGTTAGTAGTGAACACATGGAAAGCAAATGAAATGGCCAATTGGAAGGGGTACCAATTGAAAAAAAAAAAATTGAAGATCATGAAGGCTAAAATAAAAGAATGGAGTAAGAAGGCAATGGCTCATAGCGATGTGAAGATTCAAGAAAGCAAGGAGGCAATCACAAGCCTGGATTTGAAAGCAGAAACAAGGACACTCATAGAACATGAAGTTGTGGAAAGGAAGGGTAAAATGTAGGAATTATGGGAAAAATGTGAAAATAAAAGAAGGAATGCTTAAACAGAAGGCAAGGAAAGATTGGTTGAAAGATGGTGATCCAAACACAAAATTCTTCCATCAAAGCATTCATAGTAGACATTGGAAAATGGAAATTAACAATGTGAAGATAAATGATAGGCAACTAAAAGGAGTTCGGAAATTAAAGATGGAATAGCCAAATATTTTGAAGAGCTATTCAAAGAGGATGATTGGCAAAGACTAGTTTTGGTTGGCATAACATTCAGACAGATCTCCGAAGAACAAAATGTTGCACTACTTAGGCAATTCAGTAAAGAAGAAATAAGAGCAGCGGTTTGGGAGTGCAATTGTGACAAATCTCCAAGTCCAAATGGGTTTAATTTTAGATTCTTTAAGGAATTCTAGAGAGAGATTAAGGAGGATGTTATCAAGTTTGCTCAGGAGTTCCAGAAGAATGGGAAATTGATTAGCGGTGCAAATGTATCATTTATTCCCTTAATCCAGAAGGTCCATAACCCTAAAAAAATTGAAGAATATAGGCCAATGTCATTAATTGGGGCAATATACAAAATCATTGCCAAGATCCTAGCCAACAGAATTAGAGTGGTGCTCTCTGAGGTGATAGGCGAACAGCAAATGGCATTCTTGGAAGGAAGACAGCTAGCCAAAGGGGTGGTCTTGGCAAATGAGATTATTGATGAAGCCAAAAAGAAAAAGAAAGATAGTTTCGTGCTAAAGGTTGATTTCGAGAAAGCATATTGCTAGAGTTTCTTAGACTAAATGTTGAGGAGACTCGGTTTTCGAATTAAGTGGAGAGGATGGATCACTGAATGTCTGCAAACAAGCTTGCTATCAAATCTGGTTAATGGGAGCCCTTCCAAACAATTTAAGGTATCCAAAGGACTAAAATAGGGTGACCCATTGTCACCATTCTTGTTCTTAGTCGCTGCTAAAGGCCTTAACGGAATTATAAAGTCAACAGTTGATAATGGGTTGTTTGAAGATAATGGGTTGTTTGAAGGTATTGAGGTAGGGCAGAATGGTATGTGTTTCTCTCATATACAATTTGCAAACAATACCATCTTGTTTGGGAAAGCTACAAAGAAGAACATATGGGCTGCAAAGTGTATCATGAGGCTATTTGAGCTTGTTTCATATCTCAAAATCAATTTTCTCAAAAGCCAGTTAATTGGAATACATGTTAAGGAGGATTGGTTAAACAAAATGGCATGCCTGCTGCATTGTAAGATTGGTGACTTGCCATTCAAATATCTCGGGGTGATGATTGGAGGAAATCAAAGGAAATGGGAAATGTGGCAACCATTGTTGAGGCCTTTTAGAAAAAATTGAATACTTGGCAAGGAAGATGGCTATCTTTCGGTGGAAGAATCACACTACTTTGATCTGTGCTCTTGTCTCTCCCAGTTTTCCTTATGTTTGTCTATTTCATCTCTAAAGGTATTTTAAAAGTAATTGATAAAAAGATAAAGATATACACACACTCCAACGTAACACATTTTATTGCACCATAACTGTCTTCGTTATGCAAACTAACGGTGTTTGTTACCCAACCATTTTTTTCTCTCTCCTTTCCTTTCTCCTTTAGCTCGTTTGCTCTCCTCAAAGGTTAGGATTAGTGCAAACAAAACCTGCAATTGCCTCTAATAAAACGAGCTCCTTTGAAATTCCTAGTAGGTGATTACCTGGTCTAGAACCTCAGATAAAAACTATCTTCTTCCTTCTTTTCCCTCCTCCT
Source organism: Rubroshorea leprosula (assembly GCA_020521535.1). NCBI lineage: Eukaryota > Viridiplantae > Streptophyta > Magnoliopsida > Malvales > Dipterocarpaceae > Rubroshorea > Rubroshorea leprosula. The sequence continues at coordinate 356,770 of BPVZ01000070.1, read as the reverse complement.
CCTTTCTTTTTCTTCTTCTTTCCCTCTCCTCCCCCTTTCTTCCTTCAAGAGAACCCGTGGGTTCTCACTATGAGGACCCACTTGATCTGGGTTCTCACTGTGAGAACTCGATCCGGATTCTTGTCCTTTCCTAATTTCAAACCAAATTTTTGGATTTTATTCTGTTTCTTTTTCTTTTTTTGATTTGTTGTGAGTTGCTAGAAATTTCTTTTTAATTCTTTGTGAGTTGTTGAAAATGTCTAACGAATGCTTCAAAAAAGATGGATTGTTGGTAGCAACAAGCAACGTCCGGCACTTTTTTTGGTTGGATGTTTGCTTCTTACATTAATGGCAGCAAGATTAAGAAACCCAGCACTCTCTAAAGTTGAAGAAGATGAAGAAGTTTAGTGGTTGGGTGTGTAACGGAGACCGTCAGTGTGCTTGACGGACTCCGTTAGTGTGTGACTAGATGTGTAACGTGAGAAGGTAAGCCTATCATTGTCCTTGATAAAATTAGGAGTGATTTTTCGTGGGGGGCTGTGGGGATAGGAAAAAGATTCATTGGATTAATTGGAAGAAGGTTTGTCAAAGCAAAAAGGAAGGGGGGTTAGACATTAAAGACCTTAGATGTTTTAATCTAGCTTTACTTGGTAAATGGTGGGGCAAATTGGCAAAAAAGAGAGAGAGCCTATGGTTATTGATCATTAAGGAAAAATATGGTGGTGGAGATGAAAATTGGGAAAATTAGGTTAGAAAGGGCAGGGGGAAAGGATCAAGATGGTGACAAGATGTATGTAGAATAGATGTAGCTGATCAAAATAAAATTAGATGGATATCTAAAGGATTTGATTTCGTAGCAGGTGAGGGAGGTAGTGTGAGCTTCTGAAGGGACAAGTGGAGGGATGTTGGAAAGTTGGCTAACATATTTCCAAGATTATTTTTGCTCTCTACAAGTAAAGATAACAAGCTGAACCAAATGGGATGTTGGAAGAAAGCAATATGGAAGTGGAACCTTCAATGGAAACGAGAACTCTACAAATGGGAACAAGAAAAAGCAAAGGAGCTTGATAACATTCTACAAAAAGTAATGCTACTGCAAGGAGAAAGAGATTCTTGGAAGTAGAAATTCAACTCCAGTGAGACATACTCATCAAGCTCAGGATGCACAAGACTAGTTGGCAACCGGAACACGCCTCACAAAAAATTCTATGAAAGGGTATGGAATTCGGTAATCCCTCACAAAATTTGTGGTTTTGTCTGGTAATTAATTACTAACAAGCTGCCAACCAAAATCAATTTACTCAAAAGAGGGATCTTAAAAGATATCCAAGAAACAAATTGCTCCTCGTGTGATGAATGTTTTGAAGACAATAGCCACTTGTTTTTATACTGTAAAGTTTCCTTATAGGTCTGGCCATATTATTATAAATGGTGGAATGTTAAAACTGTTACAACAAATACTATGTGGGAGGCTTTTGAATAGCACGATGGGTTGATGATTAATGGAAAAATGACGGCTGGTTGGGAATCTGTATGGTTTGCAATAGTATGGACTATATGGAATGCTAGAAATGAAAGAGTTTTCAAAAATAGCTCAGTGGAAGTGGAAAGAATTTTTTACTCCATTCAAACGAAAACTTATCAATGGCTAAGAAATAGAGAGAAGGAATGGAGATTCTCCATGTTTAATTGGATTTTAATCCAAGGGCCTTTGTATGTAGTAATTAATCAAGTAGAGATAACTCTTGTTTGAAGCCTCTATTTTGTGTTTGAATTATTATGGTTACAACCGGGTTTGAGTACCCTTGTACTCAATTAATAGTATTTTGCTTTTCAAAAAAAAAAAAAAAAAGCCATATATATCAGCATGTTTCCCATTGCAACATGTATTTTTGGTCAAAAATCTCTATATGTAAATGTAATTTGGAAATATTTTATATAGTTTAAATTATATCAAATTGTTTAAAATTAACTACTAATGAACAAGAGATTGGGTGAATATATACGTAAAATGTGTGGTCGTTTTCTTTCCATTAATGACTACCATTTCTTTTTGAATCCAACACAATGTAAATGATAAAAAAACACTTTAAAAATATAATATGAGTTAAAGTCTCCTCTGTACTCTCTCAATAAATCATTATTGTTGAACATAAAGAAAGCATCATTCAATTTGCGTGCATCTGCCAAATACAATCTATCTGATTCCAACTATATACCTCAGAAATTAGGTGCGACCAAGGACCCATATGTTACTCTGCACTTTATTTTCTGTCCTTTTTAAGGGATTTTATTAAATGTGAGTTGAAATATGCATGTGTATTGGATTTGGAAGGTTAGACAGCGAGGAAAAGAAACATGGGCTAGTTGACTGACCAAGATGGAAGGTCCGGTGGAGCTCAGGGAAATTATTAATGGCATGTGTATAATTTTTTTTTATATATAATTTTTTCATATTATTAAATGATTAAATGTATATATTACAAGTCTCAATAAAATAAAATAAATTAATTATTAAATAATATATAAAATTGTATAAAAAAATTATTTCTTGATCATTTTCCTCCAAGAAAAGGGAAAAATATACCATTCATAAGCATAAGTACTGCCGATGTAATTATAACCATTTTGCTGCAAATTGCTGACCCAGTTGGAGAACGTAATTGAGGGTGCCCTCTCAAACCTCAACCCACCTTAAACAATGGTGGAAGAAGAGACAAAGAGATGCAATGGAATTTCCATTCAAGCAAGTGACTGCATGTTGTTCAATTGCGAACAGAGACAATCATTAACTATTATATATCAACTATCAACTATCAATAATTTTTTAACTATTAAACCAATCAGAACCTCAATTTGTTTTTGTTGGCACCATCACGACTTGTAGTACTTGATTATCTTTGAGCTAGAAGTACAAGCCCTCCTTTCTACGACAAAAAATCCATCAAGATAGATTACATTATAGCATATAGTGTACACATGAATCGTCAACTTGCTCTAGTACGAAGAAAAAATAACTTTAACAGCTTCCCTTAATCTTAAATTAAAGCTAAGACAATAGGATTCCACTTTTCCCCTTTACATAAAGCATAAATAAAGGTAAAAGATAGAGCTTTTGAAGACAATTTGAACGTGCACCATCCATTCAATTTTTTTCTTCTATCATTACACTTAAAAATTCATTTCTTATTAATTACTTGGATAAGATATCTTATCCAACTTTTCTAGATCCTGCAAGCTCCTCACTGATCAAAAGAATTACTCTTGTCCAACACTCTAGTATTTGAGCTTGTAGCTGATCACTGCCAAATTAATCCAACAATTTAGTTGATAATTAATTCATGTAAGACATACATAATTAAATATATATATATATATATATATATATGGACGTAAATCATGACTATATTTATATAAGACTCAATTAAAACCCAAAAAATTGATATCAATGGCAAAGTGTCATCTGACTTATTATGCTCAAAAAGAGTTTTGTAAGAATCATGACTTGTGAATAAAATCTGATCCTCACATCCTTAAGATTTATAGAAATTATCTAAAAATTATGTTCTTTGCTTGTGTCTTATGTTTTAAGAAATTGATATATCATCTCCAAATCAATATGGTGCAGTCTTTAGATAAACAATGATATGACACAAATATCAATAACGAATTAATGACAGCGAGTCAGCGACCTAAGGTAAGTACTACCTTTTTTCTTTTTCTTTTTTTTTTTTTAAGTTTAGAAAGAAAAGCGTACCCTAGCTCCACCCTAGTATACATATTCGACAAACTTCTCTAGATATTGTAAGACTTTGTATATATTGATACAAATAGGTAGTTACAGTTACTCCTGTCTAGAATCCCAAAACCCCATTTAATTGGGATCAAAATTATTACTTAACATTTGAATCTGACTTTTCCAGTTTAAAAAATTCATTGGTTTTAGGAACCCCTGAGGAACAAACCCAACATAGATGCATATTTTCAGCTGATCATGTTATATTTAATCTCTGAATGTAGCTTCCTTGAAATGGGAATTTTTTTTCCACTTAAAATACAACCCACTATTTTTTTAGATTAATCAAAATACAAGAAGTCGTCTTTTGTGGTTTTAGGTTTCCAAGACAGCACGAGTGTGCATTGTTAGATGTTAGGAACAGCGCTTTTAGTTTCCATGTCTGTGTCTTGCTTTTGGATTCCCGAACAACGCTGTCTTGATTTTAAAATCCCAATTTGTTTACGTTAATTATTTATTACTATTACCGTGTTTACGAGAAAAGATGAAGGGCTTTTGTTATTGTTTTTAAAGTATTTATGATATAAAAAAGCATCAGTATGATTTAAATTATATTAAATTAA
>BPVZ01000070.1:333189-343441 GCA_020521535.1 Rubroshorea leprosula | reverse complement strand
CTTTCTATCTCTCAGAAAAACCCTTTTCTCAGTACCTAATTCTACTTCCTCTGGAATTATGATTTTCACATGATCTACAGGTAATTAAGCTTCTAATACTCGTTTCTAACTTTTCCATTTTCAGTTCAACTTCACAAGGCATCCGATTTTAGTATTTATGTAGTTCTGTGAAAATTTGTTGTGCTCATCTTCGCTTCAGTTCACAAGCTAAAAACTTTGTTCAAGTTTGCATCTTTCTCAACATTATCATGATTAAGTCATTTAGATGTCTTTTTCCTTTCTGGGTTTTTGGGATTTTGACTCTTTGTGCAAATTTTTGTTTAGTCTAATGCTTAATGTTGATTAGAAGGTGATTAAGATGACCCAACCATCGGTGATACTAGCTACGGCTAGCTATGATCACACTATTCGGTTTTGGGAGGCGAAAAGTGGCCGTTGCCACCGCACCATCCAATACCCTGATTCGGTTAGTTTTTCTTTTCTATCCCAGTTTATTTTTAATGTTTTAGATTTATTGTGAATCATTGTTTGTTTGAATTGACGAATTTGTATATGTTTGGATGTTTTAAGACATGACATTTGAAGATGGTACTATCATTGGTCAATTAAAATCATAGTAAAAATGTGTAAACTTGTTGGAGTGTGACAAGCTTACTAAATCCAACTCCCGTCAAGGTTAATTTAAATTATTTGCCTGGTGTTATGGATTTTAATGGTGGGAGTTTTCATCCATCCAATCCAACTGAGCTTTTGTAGGCTCGAAATTATCTAGTAGCTTAAGATTTAAGAACTAAGCTTTCCAAACTGTGAAATTTTCTAACAGATTAAAGTCTCATATCTGGTATTTGCAGCAAGTTAATAGGCTTGAGATAACCCCAGATAAACGGTACCTGGCTGCAGCGGGTAATCCTCAGATTCGTTTGTTTGATGTTAACTCCAACAACCCTCAACCTGTATGTCCTCCTTATTATTTTTGCTTTGTTCACCCTTTTTTTTTTCTTTTTTTTTTCTTTTACACATTTATTCTTCTGATATTTTGTTTTTGATGGTCATAGTCATGTACTTAACTACCTATTTATCTTCATTTATTACATCCTAGGTAATGAGTTATGATTCACACACTAATAATGTTATGGCCGTGGGATTTCAATGTGACGGAAACTGGATGTATTCTGGTTCTGAGGATGGCACTGTAAAGATTTGGGATTTGAGGTAAATGTTTTAACTGCTATGCCTTTATTTCTGATGTTTAGACTTCTGATATTTAACTCCACTGCAGGGCTCCAGGTTGTCAAAGGGAATATGAAAGTCGAGGTGCTGTTAACACTGTTGTCTTGCACCCAAATCAGGTCAGCTGTTACCAAAATACTTCAGTAGTTGAGCATGTTCCACATAATTGTGGTTCATGGGAACTTCAATTATCTTCATAACTAGGGGCAGTTGGGGTGTTATTAAGTATGATTTTGTCTCTGGATTCATTAATTCACCTTGAGATGGTACCATGTCTAGCTGCTTACAATCTTTGTGCTTTTGTGGAAGTTGGAAATTTCAACTTCTTCTAACAATCTGCTTAGCTATTTTATTATACAAAGTCAATAAATAAGAGGGGATGGGAAGGAAAAAAAATATTTGTTAAAATATCAGAAATTGATCTGACAAAAATTAGAATCTGTTGGTACTTGATACCAATTACTTGCAGACTGAGGTTTGGGTAACAGGAGGTTCACCATTACAATCAGTGTCATTTTTTCTTACCAGCATTGTAACTGTTGATCTGTTGTCATTACTTTATGTATATCATTTTGCAGACTGAACTGATATCTGGAGACCAAAATGGAAACATCCGTGTTTGGGATTTGACAGCAAATTCTTGCAGCTGTGAATTGGTATTCCTTATTCAATACTATTATCTTTACTACATTTCTCTTTTTCCTGACATTTCCTTTGCAAATTTAAGAATATTTGCATGGGTTTTTGTTTCTCATGTATCTTATTATATTAATCATTCATGCACTCTCAGAAATGCATCTGAATGTATATAAATTGTGTTCTGTTTTCTCAAAACTAGGTGCCCGAGGTAGACACAGCAGTGAGGTCTCTGACAGTCATGTGGGATGGGAGCTTGGTAGTTGCTGCAAATAATCATGGGACATGTTACGTTTGGCGCTTGTTGAGAGGGAACCAGGTAACAATATTGCCTCTTATGTTACCATTGTATCAAATTTTACTTATCATCTTGTTACTCTCCTTAATTTTTCTTGCAGACTATGACCAACTTCGAGCCACTTCACAAGCTACAAGCACATAACACATACATCCTCAAATGTCTACTTTCACCTGAGTTTTGTGAACCCCACAGGTTATATTTACCTGAGACAATCTGTTGTTGTCTTTTATTCCTTTTTATTTTTCTGTCATAAAATGCTCATATGTGTGTGAATGCATTGCATCTGCAATGAGATGCTAGTGTAATATAGTTGACATGTCTTCCAGATATCTGGCTACTGCATCTGCTGACTCCACAGTCAAGATATGGAATGTTGATGGATTCACATTGGAGAAAACTTTAATAGGTATTGATCAAAGTCAGAAATCCTTTCATGCTGACTTGCATTACTTGAAAATCTATTAAGCCCATAATAAAATTGATTTAACTCATTGCTATCAGGACATCATCGTTGGGTATGGGACTGTGTTTTCTCTGTGGATGGTGCCTATCTCATTACAGGTAGTTTTATTTTTTGGGCCAGCCATTACTGGTGGCTTTGATTTTTCCATTTTATTGACACTACTAATCATTATTGAGTGATCTGGAAAATTTAAATACGAATCCACACACTCTAAGCCCCATGTAGCACGTTTGAGATGTACAAAAGGATGCTTGCAAGTGCCCATTTGCTTGAGGATCTTGTTGCCGTCTGTTTTCCCTATATTTCAATAACTAAGGTTTTATGGAGCCTACTAATTTTTCTCACATGGATTATCATGTTTACCGTTGCATGCAGCTTCTTCTGATACAACCGCCAGACTCTGGTCTATGTCAGAAGGTGCAGATATAAAGGTGTATCAAGGACACCACAAAGCAACTGTTTGCTGTGCCTTGCATGATGGAGCTGAGGCTTCCCCATCCTGAACCCAAGAATTGAGTTTCTTAGATCAATTGTATCAGCGGATTTGCATTTTATGCTTGTATAAATTGTACAGTTACTTCTTGTTCGTTGTCACACTCCTATTCAATATTGTGACCCCAACAATGACCTGGTCTTGCTACATTGCTGGTTTTTTTTGGAATTTCTCAATTAGTTTGTTTTAACCATGCATCAAATCTCCACTCTACCTCAGATCGAAGGATCCTGTGCCTATCTTAGTCGATAGCCCTAGACAGATTCTTGGATATGGTTATCTTCCCCAATGTTTACCATTTGGAGAAGGGGTTCATCTCCTTTATGCCAATAGCTTTCATCGAAAAGCAAACACTCTAGGAAAGTAGGTAATTGAAGTTTCAGGCCTGGAGACAACCTGGAATTTATAAGATTGTACAACAGAAAAAGAAAAAGAACAGGAAAATTTTGAAATGGAAGACTTGCCTGATACTTAACATTTACTGGACTAATAAGAATCTGATTGGTCAATACTCATTAACTTAAAAATCTTAATTTGAAGTTAAGATAAAAAGTTCAAATCTCTATGTTATCAAATAGTTAATCTTTCGAAATATCAAAAAACAAAAGCATGTGCTGGATGGTCATACATGGTTTATACAAATGTATCCTACTCTACTCAACCAGCAAACAATGATTTTGACATCAAAATCAAAGACATAATTCTATAAGAGTTTAAAAAAAAAAAATGAACAAAACGATTAAGGTTTATAGGCATTGATAGACAACAGCATGTCTTTTAGGTTGAAAAACAAGTGTAGGGGAGGTTCCAATGGTACTATTGTCTCGGGATCAAGCTAACAAGATCTACTGCTCTTTTTGGGCGCAACCCTGGCAGTGGTTGACCGCTCTGACTGAGAGAATTGAATCAGGATCTGCATGAGAACTGTTATAAGTGCCAAACAAAACGCTGACGCTGCAATGCCCTTCCATGATGATAATAGTGAAGACCACTGGAGAAATTTTAGAGCACCAAAAACCAACATACATGCCCAAGAGGTAACAACCTGCTCCAAACATTAGGTAACTCAATAAGAGCACAAGAAAACCACATTGGCTAAATGAATATGTAGGATAGCACAAGTATCTCACCAAGAGAGGCTTCAATGGCCGACCAATGTGCTGTAATTCTTGGCCACTGAAAGTGTCCTCAGCTACATGTTTATCCAACAGTGCATCCTAGCATGCCAAATCAAACAAAAAGCGTTAAGTGGGAAACTTAGGTACACATAATGAGGCTGTCTTTGAGCACCTACACATTGAGGATTGAGGAATATAGCTTTTTAGAAATTATAGTAATTTTACATTTCACCTCTGAGAACAATTTTTCAGGCATACGTTCAATACCACATGGATAGTAACCTGCTTTGATACTAGATCAACAGTACTCACCTTAGCAACAAATACATCCCTACACCACTGTGCAACAGCATCATCTGTTTCAGGCAATTCATTCATTGAATGCCGCTTCAGGTGGATATGCACCTGAAAGAAAGAAAGAAAGGCAGTTCTTCTTCAAATGTATAAAAGGCAGATGAAATGATTTAATTATCAGCAAAGACCAGGAATTCTTTCTTCATGGAAAATTCAAAATGACAAGGGATGATTTGGTGCATGGAGCTCCCCAAGAAAATGAAGATGAATGGAAGGAAATCTTGTCAGCAATAACCAGATTTGAACTATATCATGACTTCTTGCCTCTCAGCTTCCAAGCAGCTTTTTAACAAGTATTAAGTTGTGATATGATTATCAAAAATAGGTATTAAAAAACTCCAGATGTGTTCATAACCTACATGCTCATTAACTGAAATAACTGATAATACTCCACAGATCATCAAAAGATCAAACAAAATATGCAGAACATATTAGGCCAATTATGAATCCCTGCATTTCCTGTTCCCATAGATATACAATGTTTGACTAGTACCACCATGCCTGATTCCATTGACATAACCTCATCAACATGAGGAATGAATCTTACATTATTGGGGAAATACGACAGGTATCTCTAAATGATCATCAAGAATGAGATGGAAGGGCAGTTTTTAGAAGGTAGAAGAACCAAAAATAGCCAACAAGCCTAAAACAGAATTCCCCAGAAGATATGCAGAAAAGTTTCCTAGACAAATTGATACAGACAATGAAAAAGTAACTTCAACGTTCCAATCCCAATGTAATTACAAGAAGACATTAGCTGCCTCACACAGCTTGATAACTCAAATACAGTTACTTACCACAGAAGGTTGCCCTTTGAAGAGTCGGATCATTGTAGGTTGAGGTGAGGTTTTTGGTATAGCCACTGTCACATCATAAATGGCTGGGACAAAGGAGCGCATATGACTAACTGCTGAGACAAAGCCCTGAAAGCAACAAAAAATAATTTGATAAGAAGCTACAATATAATGATTGAGAGGCTAATTCCAACTTAATTGCGGGAAAATCCCACATTAAAAGTTTAAGAAGAAACATGTGTGCTTAATTATAAAATGGGTTACTCAACTATTGCCAATTAGGTTGGAAGCTCATGTTGTGTTTTAGGCCCAGTTGTTATCTTACATTAATAATTAGTAGTGGCCTTTTTTTTTTTTTTTGGCCGAATAATAATTAGTACTGGCTAGCTAGCATTAAAATTAAATAACTGGGCCACATTGTGAAGACATTTGCACTTTAAGGAAATAAGTTTCAGGCAGAAGGGTGTGACAAGATGATGGGAGTCCTTTTAGTGTTTTTAAATTGTCTTAGAATAAAATCAAAGGTAAAGATGAGATGTTAGGCTATTCAACCTTGCGCCAAAAAGATGCTTCCAATTTGTGTAGCAGATAAAATCTGGTTGATATTGATCTTTAAAGTAGCTAGATAAAGAATTGGAACATGATACAATAAATTTATGTCTAGGAAGGGGCAGCAAGAATCAGACCTTAGTACGAGGAATTAGAACATTTCTAGGTACAGGCAATCCAGTTGAGGCTGCATATTCTTGAGCTGCTAGAAGCTTTGCCTGTGTGAATCGAGTTCCTTCTACAAAAAGTGCCACCCAAAAGGGCAGCGGGAAGTCCTTCAAACGCTGAAGACCTGACTGCAGATACAACCCCAAAAGACCCAGATGATATCAGTAAGGCTAATCAAACTGGAGAAATACATGCACATGTGCACCCACAAACAAGTAATATATTTATCTACTGCACAAAACAATATCCATATCTACAGAAAAAAACGCTAATAGAATTTCTTAACAAACTTTTACGCATACCTTTAATGTGCTTTCATCCTTGGCCCAGCTCCTTTCCAAAAAGAGATATTCAGAAAACCACATTGACCAACCTATTACCTGCAGTATCAGACATGGAATTTTTACCCTTTGCAAGTATGGAAGTGGAATGCCCCATCAACAAAAGAAAGGTGAATACTGACAGTTTTCATCACATTGAAACAGTAAAAAGAAAAAAGAGTGACAAATGAGATGCTAGATGAGGCAAATTACGTAATTAAAATCATTAAATCATTTCACAAGAAATGATGAAGACCATTGTGCTTATTGTTGCTAAGACATGCCAAACCAATATCAGGTGCAAAATAATAATCGGTTCTCAATAGGATATGTAACTTAAAAAGATATTAGGAAGCACTAGTAAATAGAAGAAATGAATTCATCAGAATTCAAAATTATGATTAAAGTAAAAAAATTTCTACTTTCAAATGAAACATCCTTTTCCATCCTTGTGGCCATTTAAGTTCATGATGATGTTAAGAATGCCTCTACTTTCTGAGACAAAATTGAAACTAATAAATCAATAATGAAGTAGTGAACACAATTGAACTATCGAAAACACTTACAGGAAGTAATTTTGATGATTTTTTCATTACAGCTAATGTACTGCCTAGGCAACCTGACCGCTGTAACAAGAAAACTCAACAATATTATATCAGAATGATTATAACATTCATATTGCAGTACCAAAAAAATAGTTTTTAAACTTGCAATCAATTAATCACACACCTGTGCCAGAACCCATCCAACAAGCCAATCAATGTCACTTCTGTGATTAGATACGACAAGCGCATGCTCCTTGCCTAAAACACATTTTAAGATAGTAAAGGAGCTTTTTAAAAATTTAGCATAGAACAATATCTATATCTAACTCAATTAGAGACCAACCACAAAGTTCCCCCATAATGAAGAGTTTAACCTTACCCATTAACTTTAAGGTCTCACGATCAGTAAATAATTGAATCTGCAGGAAGAACATCTCATATGATCAAAATTTCAATTTTCAGATGATAGATATATGTTAAGGCTTTTATGGTACTAATCCTTTTGAAATATTAACAGATGTCAGTTCAAGAGCATCTTAGAAGTAATGGAAGAAAAGGGACAGGGCTGGAGGATAAAATATACAATCAATCCTTTAAAACAGATAAAGATGAATCATTCCAGTATCCTCAAAAACAAAAATCAGTCTATGTGCTTAGAGGTTAGTTCTAATGATACCATGCAACTGTAAAACTGGATGTAAAGGTAAGTATTGTCCACTAAAAAGGATCAAAATAAAATTATCTACCATATTTTTCATGGATAAAAGGTCCTTAACAATTTGTGGGAACATCAAATCTGCCAGAAAAGATGGGATGGAAAAGAACTGGATGAGAAAAATCCTACTCTCTCCACGTTGATCTAAAAATTTTGAGGCTCCAATCCTACAAGTGCAACCTCCAGTCCATTAACAGTGAAAATGCTAACTAGACAGAAACCTGTCATGTCTCAATGACTTTCCGGCAATGATTTAATAACCTACAATGATCTAACCTTCTAATACCCTTGATGCCTTACAGTCTCTATTCTGAAATTCTCAATCTATATCCCTGATCAAACCTATCATGTCCCTTTTGAAAATTTTAGAATCTTATAAGATGAATCTGAAAACTTCATAATAAGTTATCTATCAGGCCTTGGAACCACTAAAGATTCAATTAAGAATTGTTTGTTGCAAATGCAATTGCATGTAGCATCACTTGTGGGTTGATCTTGTTTATGATTCCAGTTTGCCTCTATATGGCCATCAAGCAAAAATATCAGCTATAAAAAACATTAAGATCTCATTTTTTCTACAATTGAAAGAATTTGAAAGATAAGCGATCAAGACTGATGCATAATAACATTTTACTATTTTACCATAAAATGGATACATTAAAACAAAAGTTATAGCTTTTAAAATTAATTATCAAAAACTAGTTAGAAGTCAGTCATTCAAAAAAGACAAGTGATAAAAGAATCATAACAAAACTATTTATACTGGAGGGAAACGAACTACAGGTGGAAATGCATATGCCTTGCAGTCATTTGAGAATTAGTTTCTGGTAGAATATCAGTGCATCCTTACTATGATTATCATCAGAAATCCTACACCTCAATCCATATTCTTTCCCAGGTCAGCTGATAGTTTACTGCCATCCGTGAATAAGAACTAGCAGTTCTGCCATATCTAATTGCAGATACAAGGATGAAAGGAACTTCTAACATTTTGAGTAATTTTCTCATTCATTGATATATGGAGCATAAATGGTTCTTCCCAAATCCCAATTCAGTTTGTTTCATAATACTTTCAGTTCCAAATGCATAACAATTTATACTCTCATTATCATAACAAGTAGATGCCCTTAAAAGATCACAAGCTTTTAGGTATTCAAGCAAGTATTCCCTTCAAATTTCCAACTAAATAATTTCAATAAGTGAACATCATTGTAATATTGGAAAGTAGTCCCAAACATTAATAGGAAAGGTAAGATTTAAAACAGTGAAATTGGGGATTTGTTGACACCTTAACTCCCGCCCACCAATCAAAGAGCCATATGAGTTCCAGCCACAACAACTCTACGACCATTCTATTGATCCTTCTGTAGGTGTTCTTCGAAACTGGACGAATGAGGATGAAACAAACTGCCTGGAGATTGAATCACAGAGGTTATGTTCATTATGGCCACTCCAAGTTAATCCATGTAAAGGGTTCCCAAATATACACCAAAAAGAAAAGCTGAGATGAAACATACTTTGAAGTATCGTACTATGATTAAAATCTACTTGCAGCAGAACCAATAATAATGATACTAAAAATCTCAATTGCCTAGTGGCACATATATGCTTCAAAGATACCAGCAAAGATTTCATCCACCCATATTTTATCAGCAAAGAAACACAGTACAGGACAAAAATCCAGTGAAACCAATCCAATACATCTGCTAAGAGAGATCAATTCAAAACACAGGTGTGCATGGAAGTACACTGATGAACTCTCCTGAAGAAATTTGGGCAAAGAAAGAGCAACCCACTAAAAATTATCCAAAATGAAAACAAGAAGAAATAGGAAAAAACCCTTCTTGTGTTTTGCCAGAAGCAGAGCTAAAATGAAGCAAACCCCTAAAAGGGTACAAGAGGAAGCTTGAAAAATCCAAATCTAAGCAACGCAATTAAACCATAGAAACAAAAACAATAGAACACTGAAACGGAATCCCAGAAGTACCTGAATGAGATTGACGACGAGGCCGGAGATGAAAAAGAGAATGCCTAACGGCACGATAACAGCTGCCGCTGCAATGGCCATGGCCACCTTCTGAAGCAGTTGGAAATCAGAATACTGGGATTTTTAGAGTTGATTTAAAGGGTAATCGTTATGCTAATTGGGTGGAAGAAAAAAATAGACGGAAAGACGGAAAGATTGAAGATGGAATGGGGACTGAGGTGTGAAAAGTGTGAGCTTTAAAGACAGTTTCCGATTTCGAGCAAGGAAAACAGGTTTTCCTCACCGGATTCTGCAACTGCAATTAATCTACGGGCCGGGTTTTGTCCCTCTTTCTATCAATATTTATTACGGCTTAATGACCATATAAATACATATTTTTGGATTTTTCTAACCATATATTCATAAGAGTATAAATTAATGTGGTATAATAAATGTATTTTATTATTATATATAAAATTGTATTGAAAAGTAAAAGTTAATTTTAATTTATTAATTATTTAATTAAATTTATTAATTTGACACTAATATTAAAATTAATATTAATTTTTGGATTTTTCTAACCATATATTCATAAGA
>BPVZ01000070.1:321824-333089 GCA_020521535.1 Rubroshorea leprosula | reverse complement strand
ATATTTTATCCTTAAAAAAGAAATAAAAATAAAGAAGAAAGATATCTTAAACCTACATTGTAATCAAAGTAAATTTATTTATGCTTTAAAAAAAGTTATTTTAAGTTTTTTTTATGAAAATTTAAATAAACAATCTAATTTTAAGTGTTTTTTCCCTTAATTTTTAAAAATTTTGATTGCAAAAATAGCATTAAAAATAAAAATTATTTATTTAATCAATATTAAGATCAACTTTTGTATTATTACTATTATTACATGATTAGCCTAGCTTCAATTTTACAGCATAGGAAGAAGAAGGGGGGTTGAATTCATTAAACAATCATATGTAGTAAACAATTATACGTAGTATTTGTAGTATTCGTAGATAAGTGTGACTCAACTATTATTAATAACTAGAAATTTACTTAAACATAAAAAATTGTTAAATCAATCATGAGCTATAACATAAGTCATTTTACTACTCAATTTGAATTTGACTTATACTTATTAAATTTGAGATTCAATGAAAGATGTGGAGAGTTGATTTGTTTACTTTATTTTATTATTTTTTTTAAGACTATCAAACTACTTGTTATTTATCAAAGTCAAACTTGAGTTTAATTAAATTTGAAAGAATTGGAGCTCAAATCTAAATTTAAACTCAATTTGTTTAGAACAAATATAAGTAGCTCATGAACTTGAGACGTCTTTCCTTGATTACTTGTCCAATACGTGGATACTTTGAGTTGATATAGGAGACGAAGTAGTGAACATTACAATAATTTTTTTGTTCTTGTGTCCTTGTGACAATCTGCATATGGCTTAGCAATTCAAGCACGCTAAATTAATAAAATGAAAACGTTACTATCAAGTTCCCAATTGGGTTTGATCTTTTTCTTTTTCTTTTTTCTTTTTTCTTTTTTTTTTTTAATTTATATGCATTCCTAGTTGTCTAGTTATATTTTGAGTAGTAACAATAAAGATGAAGATATTAATTATATTATAGTAATTTTTTTATAAATTATATATTTCTTATAAAATGATTTTTTTATTGTACAATAAAATATAACATTTTTCTTCATTCTTTATCTTATTATATTCACATATCATGTAATTTGAATTTACAATCTTTTACTTTTAATAGAAAAAAATTATCATTAACTCTTTACAAGATAATTGAATGACCAAACATTTAATCTCTTTTTTTTTTTTTTTCTATCTTAATTCTTATTTTTGAACCTTACGACAGAATGGGATGGATTCCAGGAGGAGCAAGGACCAACAATGAGTAGCCGTGGTGTTCAAGTTTTCCTTGTTAGTGAGCTAGTTGTGGCTATCAATTGCAAACCACTCCAACAGCCTGAATTCAACTCACACACGTATTAGTATTCTTCCTCTTCCTCTTCCTCTTTCTCTTTTTTTCTTTTTTTTTTCTTTTTTTAATAATTTACAATTGTGCCTACTATACTAAAGGGGATGGGAAAAGATATCTCCAAAGAATCGAGCATTCAATCTAAGATAGTGTTTCTACTAATTAATAGTCAAGTGACAAATCACTTTATCTAAAGGTGAAGAATAGTATTCTTCCTCTTTCAAAATATACTAATAAAGAGTTTTAATCTTGCAATTCTAATTAAAAAAACTTTCTTTCTCTCTTCTCTAGAAGCCTCCTCCTTCTGACTACACCTTCCTCAAGCTTGGTTTTTTTGTTTTTTGGTGCTCGGAAGCCTTTGGCTTCACAAGCTTTTGGGTGCTCAAAAGCCCTCCGGCTTCTCATGCACGGTGGAGCTGAATTGTTGTGCTCCAGTGTCCGATGGCCACCTTAAGTGGTTTGTCGGTTTCTTTTGGGGCTCCTCCAGTGGTCCTTTTTGTTACTTTCTTTATTGTTTTCTTGTTTTCTTTGTTTGTTTCCTCAGATCTGGTGGCTAACAAGCCAACTATGCAGGCATTAGGGGTGGCCGCTGATCTCCTTGCCCTGGCATCTTGGAGACCAAGCTCATCTTCAAGGATAGATTGAAGGATGTTCAGCTTTTGGAACGGTCGATCAAAGGAATTTGTAAATCTCAAGTTCCTTAGAGGTTGTTCGTGTGATTTTCATTGTCTTTCTTTATATTTGTTCTTTGGTGAACTTGATCTAGTCTAATTGCTGTCTCTAGTTGGATTTTCTCTAGTTTATCATGTGTTCTTATCATGGAGATGAAAGTCCTTTCTATAGATGCCGTATAACTATGTTTTAATTAAACAAGTTCGGCCTAAGTTAAAAATATATATATATATATACCTTGCAATTCTAATTTCATCAGAACTATTTATGAGTATTGTTAGCCTGTACTTAAGTAAGTGGGGCCAAAGAAGATGATTGTTGACAGTCTGGTGGGTGAGAGCATGGTGGTTGGCTCCTGGTTGCAACACTGATGCAATATGTGCCCCTTTAATTCCCTTGGCAGTCTGGTGGCTCATACTCTTTAACTATAGATTTAGAATTCAATGGATAATCTTTATATGATAAAGAAATAGAATAAAAATCTTAAAAAAAAAAAAAAAAGAAAGAAAAGAAGAAAACTCAGCCCATCTTTCTTCACCTTTTTTGAGTGACAAGCTTTCTAGGATCTTCTTACTTAGATATGTTTTTCAATTCAAGATTTGTGTAGCTGTTTTGTCTTAAAGTTTTCTCATTTTCTTTAGATTTTCAATAAAAATTTTTATCCTCCTTAAGTTTTTAATAGCAGTTTTTGTTATATGCTGCTTAATGTTTATTACTCATTTATAATATTAAATTTGAAAATATTTCTTAAATATACTTAAAAAGCATGGCATGACAAGAAGTTAATTTCTCATGTAGTCTTCTCAATTAGTTGCTAAAGTTGATATTAATAATTACATATATATTGAAATTTTGATATTTTATATATATATAGGAATCAGTGCTTATTCACCTTATCTCTAAAAAATTATGAAAAAAAAAAAGATAAAAGTTACATTAATGCATGTTTTAAAAATAAGGTAATTTGGTCTTTTTTAATAAAAATTTATTAAAATGATTAATTTTGAAATAATTTTTCTCTTAATTTTTAAGAGATAAGACTGATAGACACTATTTTCACATATATATATTATATAAAAATCTCATTACGATGAATTTAATTAACATTGAATACAAATATTTGTATGATCTATTTTTTTTATTGAAAATTTTTTCTGTGTGAATTATTTAAAATTTTTTTATTATGAATGCAAATTTTATTTATCTATAAAAAAAGACAATTTATTTTCTAGAAAGGAAAAATGGGTAAGTTAGGCCTCAGCTATCGCAAGCCCGCATTATGGCTATGAGCCACCCCAAATTAAGGTCGGGCCACACTTCAAATTGTCTGGTCCGAAGTTGGGGTCCCAAGCCACATGGACTCGGTTGCACCACAGGGCACAAGCCATCCTAGCCTGAGCTGTATGCCTGTATCCCAATTCAAAAAAACCCTGCTTCGTTTGAGCCATGAGGGCTGATACAAACACTACAGTCTCTCTGAGTGTTACAGCTTTGACAAGATTGTAAAATGGAAACGATTAAATAAGAGAACAGGACAATTCATAATATTAAATAACTAGACTTAATTCTTTTACAGCATTTTTGGAGTGCAAGATGAGATTAAATTGGATAAAGTTAATAGGATGAGGTTGAATTGCATTGGCTTGAATAAGATAATATTATGTTAAGTATTTTATTAAATTAAATATAAAATTTATCTCATATTTAATTTGGTAATAGATAAGATTACATGAGATAATCTTTATAATTTATATATATGTACAAAAATACTCATTGTTCAAATATTTAAAAATTTTCAAAGTTATTAGAATTTGTCAACATGAAAAATATTTGAAAATTTTCAACATTCACTAAAATTTATCTATATGAAACAAAAAGTCTATAAACCTACAAAATATGTTAATTTATCAAAATAATTTATTAAAATATCCAAAAAAAAAACTTTGTTTATATAATAAAAAAAAAACAAAAAAAAGTTAATTTATCAAAATAATTTATTAAAATATCCAAAAAAAAAAACTTTGTTTATATAATAAAAAAAAAAACAATCTAAAGTCAATTTATCAAAATAATTTATTAAAAAGTATAATATTCAAATCTTGAAGAACAAAATTGAAAGAAAGAAAGTTTAGAAACTATTTTATTTTATCACGTAATACAAATAGATAAAGGTTGTATTTTTGCCTACAATAACAAAAAAATAATTAATATAAAAGCATCAAAGTAAAAGATCCATTTCTTTTTCTTGTTCTCTATTCATATAAAAACACAAAGTACTAAAAATTCCTAGTTGTGGTCAGCTTTACTTTATTTTATCAGTTAATACAAATACTCGAAGATAATAATTTTACCTAATAGCAAAAAATTACAACTAGAACACAGTAGATTCTAATGGTTACTAAGCCAATTTAAGGAGTTTTCTTGTCCTACAAAATGAAAACAAGATTAAATCAATTCTAACTTTTGGCTAGCTTAAAAGTTTAGTAAGCTTTCATCCATGCTTTTTCTTAATTAACAAGTGAAACCCATTAAAGTAAGAGAAAATTTTGAAAGCATAGCAGCCTAATTCAATTCATATGAAATCAAAATTTATAAACTACAAAAGCAACATTGGCAACTATCTAGAAAAATTAACAAAGTCAACTAAGAAAACCATAAATAGAGAAGCTTTATTTCATGCCAAAGAAAAAATTCATAACTTAACAAAATCCATAAAATTGAGACAATACTAACTTAGATTTCACAACAATAAAGAAAATCAATATAAGAAATAATGTAGTTTTAGTATATTATACATCAAAAACTGAAAACAAGAAATTTAAATTTGACAATTGCATCATATTATAACCAAAGATGCCAATTTCTCAGCTTCAATTTTTTCTTTTCTATAAGAATGATTCAAAACAGATTATACATGCTTATTCATTCAGTAAAAGATTAGATCAACTCCACACAAGAATCTGGAATGGATGAATTAAATCAATACAAAATCAAACACATCAACCTCTAACCTGTTTCAGTCATTAATATTTGTTTAGAAAATTTTCAAAATCAAACACATAAACTAAGATTTAGGAGAAAACATTTAAAACTTACTTAAAAAATAATCTCTTCCATCGTATATTACAACACTTGAAAAGTCAAAGTTATTAAAATAAAAAATAATCAAAAGTAATTACTAAAACAAATCAAAAATAGAAATTAATTAAAATCAAAGTCATTACTAATCAAAAGTCTAGCAAGAACACCATAAACTAGATAAGATGCCTATTATTCATTCATTCATCATACATCTCTTGAGCCAAATTGTCTTCTCAAGTGTTCCCTTCGTTGGTTGATTCAATAGAAACAATATTTTGAATTGGCTCCATCTCTACACTTGGTTCAACTTGGTCCAACAAGTGTTCAAAAAGATTATAAGTCATTTTTCTCCTAGTGAAATTGTGTAAAAGACAACAAGCAAGGATTATCTAAGTCTAAGTTTTAATAAGATAAAATGGTGGATGTCTAAGAATTGCTCAATGCATCTTAAGCAACCCAAATGCCCTCTCAATTGAATTCCTTGCTTTTACATGTCACAGGTTAACAACATTAGAGGATTTGAAGGTGTGAAACCTTGCCTCCATTCACTCAAATAGTACCTTGTGTCTCTATATCTATATGGTGCAAGAAATCTTTGTCCATTTGTATAGCTAGTATCAACAAGATAGTAGTATCCTATAACAACATCAATTGATTTTTCAATAAAAATAATGAAAAAGAATCAATTTATTTAAAGAGATTTATTTTAATATTCTACTCTTACCAACAAGAACTCTTAGTCCATTTTCTCTAACAATTGCATCATGTAAAACCCTAGAATCTAATGCAAACCCTTCCCATTCAGGCAACACAAAAAACAACTTACAACTTTTTTGAACACACACTATCATAACTCAAATTTTAGTAGAATTTTATTTTTACTTTTATTTTAACTAATATGTTTTGTTTTTGTTTTTGTTTTCCTTGTTATGTTCAGGAGAAAAAAGGGGGATTTTTGTGAAGAAAATTGGAAAAGGGAGATGAAGGAAATTAAAATAAGGAACTCAATTGAAGAAATCAAAAGTTGGAGGGGTGAAGTTCATCAAGATGAATTTATAAGTCCAGCCCATACCCAATATTGATCCTAGCTCAATCCAACACCATCCCATTCCAATTTTTAAGCCTCAAACCCAAACCCAAACCCAAAATCAAAATCCAAAAACCCAAACCCAAAACCGACAAGAACCCAAAGCCCAAAAACCCAAGCTCACCATTACCCAAAACTCAAAACTCAAAACTCAAAACCCAAAGCCCCAATTAAAAAAAAAAAAAAAAAAAAAGGTCTTCCCCTCTCTGCAACCCAAAATCCAAATCCCCTTTGCTCTGCCCCCCCTGCCCTGCACTGAGCCTACGCCCCTACTTGCTGCGTTGATCCTGCTCCTGCACGCTTCTGCTCCCCTTTGCTTGCTACGCACCGAGCCCAAATCCCTAGCCCTCTTGCTTGCGCCCCTGCTGCTACACCCAAACCTGCAGCCACCTGCACCCTCCTCTGCCCCAAGCCCAGATCCCTTGCCTTGCTCCTACGCCCGACCGTGCCTTCTGCGCCCAGATCCCAGCAATCATACACCTCTACACGCCTGAGCCCACTTCCAGCAATCATACCTCCCCTGCACACCAAGCCAGCCCCCCCTCTGCTGCACCGAGCCCTACCCTTGCCGCCTGCACCCCTACTGCTGCGCCTCCTGCACTCTGCGCCCCAATCCCATGCCCTTGCCTCCTGCACGCTACAGCCATATAGAAAAAAATAGTCAATACCAGACAAAATTGGCATCCGGAGCAAAGCTTTTTCATTTTTATTTTATTTTGTTGTTTGGGTATATATAGAGAGCAAAAAGCAGAGGTCTTTTGGGAGTCTTTGGGTTGATTTTGGAGTTTGATTGTGGGGGACTTTTGGTTGATTTTGGGTTAGTCTTGGGAGTCTCCTTCTGAGTTTTCGAAGAGTAGTAGAAGGGGATTTCGTGGAGAAGAAAAGGGGTAACAACGGCGGTTGAGAGGAAAGAATTTCTATTTTGGGGCGACGGTTGAAAGGAGGTTATTTGAGTTCCCAATGAAAGCACATTTTCTGGATTAATCCCTCTTAGGAAATTGAAAGTTTTGGGAAGAGCAATGAGGGAGACGGTTGGAGCTTGACCCGTGGGTGGGATTCCTCCCTCCTATTCTGATCTGTTCTCTTCGAAAAAAACTTTCGCCTTGTTTGTTGCAATTTTTCTTAGATTTCGATGTATTAGGACTGTATTTGATGATGATATTATGAATGAAAAGATCAAACATGTTCTCTTGAATTCATGAATTTGAGTTGAGGTAGATGCTTATTTATTTTCCTTTTGTTAGTGTTGATGAACAAGAACCTTAAATTCATCTTTATTCGGTCCAGATTTTGTTTTTTTTGTCTGAGGTCTGATCTGTTTTCAGCATATTTGGGTGACGGGTTATGTTTTGGGTTGGGTCAACCCGACCCGATCCAATAGATAAAAAAACAAAAAACTAAAAAAGTTAAAAAGTAAAAAAAAGATACATATGTAAAAATTTTACTAATTAATTAGGTTAATTAGTTTTATTTGTGATTAATGAAGTTAATTAATTTTAATTAAAATAAATTAATCATATTTATTAAATTTAATTTGAGATAATTAGATTTATTATTTCAATTAATGATTAATAAATATGATTAATTAATTTTAATTAATATTTAATTAATTATTCAATTAAATTAATTATCTTGATTAATTAATTTTAATCTTTAATTTTCTTAATTTGGTTCCAAGTCAAAGTTATCTTTTATTTTGCCTCAATTTCACCCAGAACTTTCATGATTAAGCAATTTAGTCCATGGGTCTCAACTCTTTTCAAATCAGTCCTCCATGTTTTTAAATTTAATCAAACCAGTCCATTTAATTTTTATTTGTGCTTGTGTTGTATATATGTCTTTGATTTCATCCATTTCAATCCAAAAATTTTAAAATGTTGCAATTTGGTTTATCTCTTTTTCAAGTTTGCTTATTAAGACTCAAACATAAATATAATAAATAAGTTGAATTAAAACTCCAATTTTAAAGTATGCAACCGTGTTTAAACAGAAGATTGTGAGGTGTGCATATGCCCTTTCTCACTCATAATTGAACCCTCGAATCTCGATCTTTGCGCAGACCCATTTTAGGTGACTTGTTCTACCTTATAATTTGGACGAGTGACGACTCCCTTTTTTCATATTTTTACACTTAATTTTTCATTATTTTGAAATTTTAAGTGTGGTTGTCAACACACACCTGATCCATTTGTTGTTATGTCTCTTTTCTAATTTTAGTATCTTAACTTATCAATTAATGGAATTCTTACTTTAATGTGTTTTCCATATAATGCCTCAAGACAATTCTACTATAAAAGAAAAAAAGAAAGAAAGAAAGTGCATTAAAGATTTCCTTATTAATAATGTAAAATAAGTTAATTATTAAATTATTTGAAGAAACTAAATGTATCTTAAACCATTTCCATTTTCTATTGATATATCCTTCAAGAACAAGTTTTAGCACTAAAATTGGGGACTCATTGCACCTTATGATAGCATTCAAGACTTTATTAAAATGCCTACTAACAGTTTCCCCTAACTAGATAAAGTCAAGTTTAATAACTTGATTCTTCTTATCATGTCCTAAAATGTATAGGAACATCACAACTTGTTCCTTGACTGAAATTGAACCACTATTCTTTAGCTTACCCTTAGTGTGAAGAAGGTCATAAAGTTTATTAAATGTAGTCCTATTTATTTGAACTTGCTCTACACAAGTTTAGTCATCACAATCAACCAATCTGCCTATGTATTGCATCTTTGAGTGAGAATTTAAACATTCATCTCTAGAACAATCATTGTCACTATCATTTTCGCTATAATGTCTTGCAACATCATAAAGTATCACAACAAATGAAACTACCATTCCAACCCACTATAAATACAATTGTTTCATAGTTAAAACAATCACAAGCACTTAAAGAAGAATATTTATTCTTTTGTTATCCATTTCTGTAGTAAAAACATTTATAACATAAATAAATGTCATATAAATTGAAAATTCTCATTAGAAATCCATGTGCTTAGAATTAATGTATAGTCATTAATGTTGCACTTAGACTACCATATAAAAGAAGTGAATTCTCTAGACTAGAGGCAATGCAAAACATTAGAAAAAACAAAAATTTGAAGTCAATACTCTATACTTTGTCATCGAGCAATTTATTAAAGTGTGTTTAAACCATTTGAAAAAGAAAAAACAGTGAGCAAAGAAGACTTCAAAACCATTTCACAATTTATACTTCCAAGAATTCTTCTTCCCTCCTTGTCTTCTTTTAATACAAATGACACCCTTCTATTACCATACTTAAAAAAAAATAATAATAACTATAGGAAAATAGTAAAAATGGATTAGCATAACATTGAAGTCTAGTTTGCTAAAACCTAACTTTGGAACATTTGCAAGTATTTTCACCAATAAAGCTTAAAACCTTAAAACACCACTAATAGAACAAAAATCAAAGGACGTAAAAGAAAGTATGCCTCATAAAATCACATCGATCCAACTTCTATTTATTACCTAGAAAATTACAGAGACAAACTAAAGCCTATAAATTTTCTCCAAAAAAAAGAAAAAGAAAAAAGAAGAAGCTAAAATTCAAATCCAACAATAACCCATCATTTTCTAGCCAATATGAGCTATCAAAATGAAAAGACAACTCCAACCTACATTAGAATTTGAAGAGATGTTCCTTAGCACTACTTTGATTGACATAAGCAAGTAACAAGGATAGAAAATCAAGCCAAAATCCCATAGGATAATCAAACCATAGCAAAATACACATCAAAATCAAGAGCAAAACAGTATCTAATCCATAGATAAGGATTAGGGGCTTACCAAAATGAGTAGCTCAATGCTAGAAAAGATGAAATACACAAGAATCACTACAAATGAGAGAAGGCAAATAATATGAGTTTTGTACTTAATGAAAAAAACTAGAAACAAAAAAGAAGAAGGTAGATCAGAGACCTCCCAAATGATTAACGGTTAACCTCAACGGTTGAGTGGTACTGAAATGCAAAGATCAGCAAAATGAGGAAAGCTTGGGAGGTTGATCACAATGAAAAGAGGAAGAAGGGGCAAGAGAGGGATTTTACTTTAAATTTGGCCAAAAAAAAAAAAAATCCTACCTCAAGTTGTCCCATAAGGGAGCATGAGTAACTTTTATCGGCTAAATTTAATTTTTCATCTACTAACTATTACTATCTTTTTATTTTAGTTTAGAAAGTTTACTTTCTTTCAAAATCACCTATAAACTTTGAAAATCATTTCAAATTCATCTACCTAACAAACTTCCGTTAGTGTTTTTAATGGAAATCCTATGGGATGCTGATGTGGCACCAATTATGTGGTATATGCAGTTTTAAAAAATTACACTTTAACCCCAAAAATTTCACAAAATTTTCAATTAAGTTTTACATTCAAACCATTCTACAATACAATTTACTACCTAAGTCCTTAAATGGACTAAATTAAAATTAATCAAAACTAATGATAAATAGTTAAGATTGTTAGCTTAATTTGTTAATTAATTAAGATTATAATATTATTTTTATCAAATTAAAATTAAAAAAATATTTTACATGTAAAAATTTTTAAAATGTATATTCTCTATCTTAAAATAATAAAGATTTTTGAATTTATCTTTAAATTAAGGATTTAGAAACAATTTCTATTATTACATATTTTATCCTTAAAAAAGAAATAAAAATAAAGAACTTTTTTAAGAATAATGATAAATATGACCAAAATTTGAGACTAAAATTTGAGATTAAAATTTAACTAATGTTATGTTATTTAAAATATTAAAAAGTGGATCTTATATTATTTAATGATTAATTCTCTTTATAGGACATGTGATATTGTAGATAATAATAAGGTTAAAGTAAAAGAATATGTTTGTTTATCATAAAAAATAAAAAAATAATAATCAATTCAAGACAAATTTAAAATTATAGAGCGATAATTATTTTGGGACAAATAGAATAATGTACTACCTACATCCTTAATTTAAATTTTTAGAAATAATTATCACTCTATAATTTCAAATTTGTCTTGAATTAATTATTAATTCTTATTTTTTAAGATAAACAA
>BPVZ01000070.1:243698-260706 GCA_020521535.1 Rubroshorea leprosula | reverse complement strand
CACCTTCTTCGTCTCTTCCCCTTCTCTCCCTTCCCCCTCCACTCCCCAGTGCTGCCAACTTTTCTTCCTTTCTTCTTCTGCAGATTGGGCATCAATCAATGATCTCCTTCTCTTTCATCCCTGACTTCTTCATTACTTCGTTGTCCCTCTATCTTCGTCCCCCTGGATCTCTTTTGTTGGCTTAAGCCTTTCCTCTCTAGTCTCTATCCTAGCTCTTCCCTTCCACAAAACCCACTTCCCAAGTCTGTTCTCAATTTGGGTTTCACTAGATTTTGGCATCCACTCACACCTGCCTCTTTCTTTCTCTACAGCCATCAATGCTAAGCCTCCTCTCTCTCGTGCCTCCTTCCCCCTTTGATTGAACCCTAGAAAGCTCATTGTTCTCGATCTAGCAAGGCTGCAGGTTCCCGAATCTGCAAATCCATTCCCAGATATACATCGACCCAGCTTCAACTCAGCGATAAATTCGTCCTCTAGTCCTAATTTTAAGTTTCTTTGGCGTTTGAGATTTCCATGACTGTGTTTCGATCATTTGTTTTGTGTTGATTGATTTCCCCTTGTTTTGTAATCGAAGATTTATGCATGAATTCATAAACCATGGCCGTAGTTTTCGAATTTGAGTTGTTCAGCCAATCTTTGTAGTTGAGAATGCTATTAAGGGTTCAAACTAAAAACTGGGTTTCAAAAGACTGAAACAATTTCTCGAGCGATCTTCTGGCGTTGCATGGTTTTTGAGCAAAATGGAGAAAATTGGTAGTGGGGAAATCAGACGTGAGGGACACAAATTTCTATTTGGAAAATATATGGGTCCTTTATTTGTCCACGTAAGATTAAAAATTATCATGTAGAAAAAAAAATCATCTCATTATTAGAGAAAATATATAAATAAAGATATTAATTTTTTATTTTTTATTTAAAATATTAATTTTATTAATTTTTAAATAAAAATATTTATTTTTTTTATTTTTTATTTAATAATGTTATTTTTTATTTTTTATTTAAAAATATTAACATTAATATTTTTAAATAAAAAATAAAAAATTAATATTTTTAAATAAAAAATAAAAAATTAATATATTTATTTAAAAATTACCAAAATTAACATTTTTTTTTTTTGGTACATCAGGATTAAAATAAAAGCTACTTAAAGAAACTAATAACGGAGGAAGCTGACTCCCAGCTGGTCCCCTTGAAGGAACTTCGCAAGACCATTTGGTGGAGAGTCCCAAATCGTTAGGCCTGGTGGTGCAGTATGACCAAGGGAAGCCAAATAATCTGCTGCAGTATTCCCTTCCCTTAAAACATGCTGCAACGTACATGCTTCGAAACTCTGCATTAAGCTTCTAATTTCTAACAAGATGGCTGCAGACAAATTATCTGGTTCGCGTTTCTCATGAATAAAGCGAACTGCCATGAGTGAATCCATTTCAGCAATAACTCGAGGCAAACCAAGTGATTTACATCTTCGAAGCCCTTCCCTAAGGCCCCAAAGTTCTGCTATAAAAATAGAAGCACAACCCACATTGATTGTAAAGCCAACAACCCAACCTCCAGAACTATCTCTGATCAAACCTCCAGCGCTAGCAGAGTTTTTAGACAGATTGTAAGACCCATCAGAATTCAGCTTAAATCAACCCTCAAGCGGTGGCATCCAGCTTACCCATCTTGGTTGCCGAGGTGTAGTCAACAAGATTAACATTTTTAGTTATACATATCCTCCATCACATTATTATTGTTTCTTCTTTTCCACGTCATTATTTTGGAAAAAGAAATGTGATTATATGGCAATTTAACCTGACATCTACCACGTCTGATCAATTTGGAAAGACAAAAGTGGTACTAAAAATTGAAATATAAAAATATTTTTGATACCTTTTAAAATTTAAAGGTAAATTTGAATGGTCCGTTTTGTTCCAGTGGTATTTGATTTTGGGTTAAGGCTGTTCACCTCTGTGAGTAATGTGTTCGAGTTCTATGAAACTCATTTCCCCCTTTCTCCATATATACCTTTAAATAATGTCAAATTTGTTTTTAAAAAAATTTAAGATAAATTTAATATAAATTTATAAAAGTTGGTATTTTAACCAAAATTTTTAACAATAAAAACTTTAATTTTATTTAATGCTTTAAATAATAAAATACGAAATAATCATAATAAACTAATAATTTAAAACCAAATAAAAAAATTAAAGTTTAAATAAAACAAAAAACTTAATCTAAGAATGTTAACTTCTGAAATTTTACTGTTTCTAATTTAGCCTCAAAGAGTACACAATACTTAAAAAGCTGCCAAAAGCCTCCCCCAAAAACCTCCCAATTTTTGATCGAGTATTTATACGATTTAAAGAAACCGTAGTAGTAAAAGAAGTGAGACCCATACTAAAGACAATAGAATTTCAAGCGGACAAAATTGACGAAGGATCGGCACTAAGGTGTGGACACCTATAAATAATTTGTGAGAGGAGCTTTAAGCAATTTTGGTTCTTCCTTGGTAAAACGGTTCTGTTCCTTCAACTTTCATTGATTCGACCAGTTGACCATCACAGTTTTGATTTCTTTGGTTTTGGTCCTAAAAGTTTTGATTTCTTCCAAGTAAGTCAAATATGGATGAAAATTATGTAAAATTAAGTAAAATTTTATCAAACTCATCCAATTATCAATAATATCAAGGTAAAAATTTCACATTAATATATTTGAAATTCAGCTTATCAAGAGTCACCAAGATATGCTATTGCATATTGACATATAGAAGAGGACCACAAGGTTGAGATTTACTGTAGAATTTCTTTTACTATAGATATTTAGAATCAAGTTTTCATTCTCAAGTTTAAACAAAATTTGAACTTCATTTTATTAATTCTATAAGGGCATGCTCCCACATCTCAAAATAATAAATACCAACCTAAGTGTTACATACAAATGCATTACATGTCACTATTTACAATAATTGCAGTAAACAAAATAGCATACATAAAGGATACAATTGAGAAGTTCCTTCCATCTTGTGTATATTTTGTAAAGAATGAGAGAAACGAATTCAAAAACACTTAAAAATGCAACCTATGTATATTGACGGCTCATGAGTGGAGATGAATGATTTCATTCAAGCAAGGCTGAAACAACAAGTGAGCAGAATTTAAGATGTTAGTAATTTTTTGTGCTTCTGTAGAATCATCAGCGGCTTTTAGGAATCTGTGATATGGACTTGATGTTGGTAATGGGGATTTCACTATGGATTCTCCATTGATTGTGATTGGGCTATACCTTTAGAGGACATACATCGTGATCCTTTTATTATTGTCTCACCTCTTGAAGGCACTTCACCTGTTCATCAATAGCATGTATGGACTTTTTCTTCTTCTTCTTCTTCTTCCCTTTTTTTTTTTTCATTTTTGAGATTGTGATAAGAGAATGTTTCAATGTAGTATGTCACGCGCGGATTTTCTTTTTTTTTTCTTTTCTTTTTTTTTTTGACAAAGCAAATTTGAGAAAATATTATTTTTGGTTTAGATTGGAAAAAAATAAGCCAATTCATATTGAAATTTCTACAATACTACTCCTTAGTTCTTACCCAGAATTCAGTCGTAGGAACTATTTTATAAATGCACTGGTCCAAGCCTAGAGAGGCAAAGTTTAGGTCCAACAATATGTCGATGGGTAAAAATGCATGCATTGAACATGTGTTTGGGCTACATGTCCACCGTCCAGTGTCCAAAATTAACATATTAGTTTAGTTTTGCATAGGATTGAACATTGTGAACTAAATTAAAGTTTTTATATCAGTGGATTCTAATTTATCTATTTTTTTTTATTGATATTAGTTTAAGCATACTTGTGTTTTTATTTTTTATTTGAATAGTTAAGATATTCTTAACTTGCTTTCACTATAATATTAATTGCTTTTTCAATGATTTTAAGAACACATCCTATATCGGTTTAATACATTTAAAAAAAATTAAATTTCTTATATATTAATTTTGAACTTTAAATTTTAAATTTGATCTACAAAATAATATTTATTTAAAAGTGAATCCAATACTTAGAGTTGTTTAACCATACTTGTTTACCAATGTCAATAATATGATTCTTTCTTAAATAAACAATAGCACTACTAATTGTAAAAGCAACATTTATTATTATTGCATGAACAGAAATTTTAGCACATAGATATAAGTTCAACCACTAAATATTAGGAAACAGAAACGACCCATGTCCTACGAGCTTAAAAGCTCAACTTTATTTATACGAAAATGCTATATGTGTAATATTTTTAAGTATAATAGTCTCTATAATATAACATGACATTTTATGATTAATTTCTTAATTTGAGAACCCAAGTGAATTAATATATATTCATTGGTTTAATGTCAAGTCATGTATATTTTAAAAACCATTATACTTAAAAGCATTATACGTATAACATTACCATTTATTAATATAGATATATATAATAAGTCCTAGGGGTCGTCTGTTACCCTTCTAGACAATAAGTTAATTACCGTTGTGGCATGCATTTTCGAGCGCGACGACATCAAATGGACCAGCTGTTGCTATGACCAAATTGGTGCAATTCTTTGCCGCCTCTTCGCCTAATTGGGCCTCAATTCGTACAAGCTGGGCAATTCCCGCGCAACACAGGGTAGTAGGTGCGACATTTCCCGAGGTGCCAACACAGGCGACCAAATCATCCACCGGACATGATAAAATATTTTGTGCAGAAGCATTGCTAGCAGCAAGAAGCAGCCCCAGCAAGAGGAGGAGGGACATTGCTGTTGAATTCTTCAGGAAACTCATTTTCTTCGAGTGTCTGAATATTGGATGGAGATGTTTCTAACTTTGGTTTATGTTTGATGCTTGAAGTTGAGGCCGGGGCGAGGTCCTTTATATAGAGATAGCAAAGAGATCAAAGATTTATGGATTGAGAAAATGTCAAACAATTTAATTGAATGTGACCCAATTCTTCAAACTAATGTTGGCTACAACTTGCAAGCATATTATCTTAGTGATTTTTGGTCCCTAGCCACTTTATGGGACAATTAGTATACATGACATCAAATTGATTGTCAATGAAGTTTTGTATAGAACCATTGATAAGTAATTTGATAGTAGAGTTTTTTTTTTTGTTTTTTTAATTGTTGGTTTTTTTTTTTTTTTTTTTTTTTATTTTTTTTTCACTCATCTTAAAATTTAAATTTAATATTTTTAATTTTAAGTTTTAAATTTTTAATCACTTAAAATACTCTTTTAGGGGCATTTGGTGATAGAATTATTTGTATTCCTTTTATCCATAAATTCAGGGTTCACTCATTGGACTCTACATACAGAAAAGAATGAAGTTTATTTGTAGACTTCAAATTTCCCAGAAATTCTAGGTACAAACTCAGCATGCATAAATTTCAAATCTCAGCATCAATAAATTAATTTAGGTAGAGCTTATTCCGTTGATTTCAAAACTCCTACTGTCTTAAATCAAGAACTAAGATGGTCCATGGAGCTTATATCAGCTTAAACATTGTAAAGCTATTGCATATTTGCATAGAAAGATGGAAAGAATTTGAACTTTATTTCATTGTCTAAATTATTACAAAATTATTTAAAGGTAGTTAGGAAGACTACCATTGGATGGGAGAATGAAATTCTTATCTCAGGGAAGCGCTCAATGAAAAATAGTTTACATAATGATTCCTCGGTGAACGTTTGATGCAATATTAAAAAAGTAGATGCATATTAATTCATACAATTTGATAAGTGAAAAAAATCTAATAAAAATTATAGTTACATCAATGTTGTAACTAAACTTATGGTTAAGAAATGTTGTAATTTATTATGTAGTTGTACAAATTAATTTTTTTTAAGACAAAGACCAACTATATATATATATATATATATATTATTGCATAAAATTAATTGGTACAACAGGAGTGGTCCTATACGGGAACAGTTTAGAAGGCACAGCAGGACACCTGAAAGATGCCATTCCATGTGCTACCCTATTGCTCTCTCCACGAACAAATTAATTTTTTAGGTAGAGACAATGGGAATATTTTGACTTGATGTACACAAAAAGATAAACTGGAAATGAACCAGAGCAAGAAGAAGAGAAATAAAGAAGAAGTGGGTATCAGACATTGTGGCCATTATTGTTGCTCCCTCAGGCCTAAGATGTTGCTTCTTTATTTATCAAAAATTCCCATCACTATTTTTTAAAACTAAAAATATGCTTTCAATTATTTGGGAAGAAGGGCTCAAAGATTTAATGCCTTCTTGACAGTGCATTTCTGTTATCAGTTTAGCTAAACTAGAACTAGATTCATTCTTGCTCTATTATTGAAGAATGAAATGACAATAGCAAACCAACTTAATAACAGAAACAACGCTTTAGTATCTAATATTATACCAATACGATGTAGAGAACAATACCAACAAACAGTCATATAAAGACAGTCAGAATCACATAAAACTAAACATATGAAGGTTCAGATTGATCAGAGGATTCTCTAAAGGTTTTCATGTTCAAGTTTCATCAATTGGTCGGAGGATTCATCTAAAGGCAGTCGCCTAGGTATGCTATTGCATATATATTTGCATGTAGAAGAGGGAAATGAGGTTGAGATTTACAGTAGATATTTAGAATCAAGTTTCTTTCTCAAGCTTAAACTGAATTTTGAACTTCATTTTATTAAATCCAATAATGGTCTGCTCCCACATCCCTAAATAATATATATAACCCAACCTAAGTGTTACATATAGATGCATTGCATGTCCACTATTACAATAATGGCAATAATAAGAATAGAATACATAAAGGATGCAAATGAGAAGTTCCTCCCATCTTGTGTAAGTTTTGTAAAGAATGAAAGAGTTGAATTCCAAAAACTTATGAACTCAATCTATCTAAATTAACGGCTCATAAATGGAGATGAATGGTTTCATCCTTGCAGGCAGAAACAACCAGTGAGCAGAATTTAGGATGTTAGTAGTTTTTGTACTTCTGTAGAATCAACATCAGCAGCTTTTAGGAATTTGTCGTATGGACTTGATGATGGTAATTGGAACAAAGGGGGAAGAGGTGGATACTCTGTTACATACAGCATTGAAACAGTTCTAACTGGTTCGATTGAAATGGTGGTAAGATTTTGGTCAAGGAAAGGATTACCGGCCTGCATTGAAGTTGGACTCAGAAAGTCATATCAGATGCTTCACAGAAAAACATTTTGCATGTTGGATCAATGTCTTAATGCAAAGAACTTAATAAAGTTCTTAGGATCTCAGTTTTTAAATGAATGTGTTTGATGATGAGTGGCATGCACATTAAGTTCCTCATAACAGAAAGTAAGCTATTTGAACCAGCATCAAGATGAGAATAGGAGGGTACCTTTGACTCTTCAGGAGGGTAAAAATACACATTAAACAGGCTTTCTTGTCGCAGATGGGCACTCGCCAAACGAGACATCTTCAACTGCTTTCCCATTAAAAGTGACTCGCAGTGACTGGCCATTTCTTTGTAGGGCATGTTTGGTCCAGTAGAGACAGAAATTCTTCCAAACTGATCTGCTGTCTCCAGGACCTGTGCACAAATAAAAACAAGCTATCAGTCATTATGAATTCTTTCCTTTCGATATGAAGTAGCAAGAATTCTGTGCCATATTGCATTTGCTCGTCACCAGTTAGGTGGTATAATTGCAAATGCTTATCACCAGTTTGGTCGTGGAATATCCACACTATCAGTACTTAGAGCTCCTTGAACTTTTCAGGCAAAAATAGCCATTTTTTTTCTTGACCAACTTGTGCAAAATAGGTAATAGAGAATGATATGGTTGATAATGACATACTGATTCTAGAAGCTGATTAACACTCAGGAAGTCTGGAGACACACGGGTCAACTCTGTGTTAGGTTTGGTCTGGCTTTCAATGATTCTGGCAAAGCATCATCCTCAATTGGGATAACCGAAGCACTCTGAAAAGCAAAATGAAATTGCTAAGTCCTGTGCATTATTTGAAAAACTAGAAGCTGCCCCAGGCAATCTACCTCCAGAAATTTAATTTTTTCTGAATCAACCTTAAATTTTCTTTGTGCTGCTTCCACAAACATCTGGGCTTCCAGTGGACACACATCATCAGGTACAAATTCATTGAGACCAATTGGAGTCTGAGACTTCTCTTAAAGATTAGAAAAAAAAAAAAAAAAAAAAGCCTTTACTTCTGACAAATTTCTCAAGCTTTTCGCGATCTCAGAAGTGAGTGATTCTCTAGTTTGGTCCTGTGTGATCTGTATTTGTGAGAGAGTCTTCAGAGCCAAATTATCATCTTCTTTTGATCCATATTGTTGCTCAGCCCCGCTGTTAGCTTTTAACTTACAATCATCCACCAGACATAAAAATGGATCCACCTGATTCAGTCATAGAAAAATGTTAAAAATCAAGCACAATATTAGTAGAACGATTGGTTAGGGGAAGAAAAGAAAGGAAGAAACTGCTTTACATTTTCATGATAATTTTAAATTTTCTCCATTGTAAATATGAATAAAACAAAAATAGATGAAACTTTTAAATAAAATATAAGAATAAAAATTTTAACCTCTACTACATAAAAACTTTGCAAGAAAAGTATCTTGTCAATATTATTTCATCTCTTCTACAAGCACCATACCGTCTTTCCTATAAGGACTGCCATGAAACGATAGACAAGAGAAAGAATGTTGTAAGCTTTTGATGAAAAGAGAAGCATTGAAGTTGCCAAGGTAAAAAGAGATCTACGATGCGATGGTGGGAGTTGCCCTATAAAAGTAGTAGGGACTTTGATTCAGATGAGTTAGCATTTCAATAACAGAAGATAGAACTTTTTGCTTTCTTATTATTATGAATCTAGTTAGAGCTGGAAATGAAGGGTGCAAAAAAAGAGCATGGGATTGTAAATAACAGCAGCTTTGGACACCCACCTCCTTCACCAAGAGAGATGTTTCTCAAGGAAAATGCTAGCTGGAAACTTCGAACTAGAACCTCATGACTTGAGTTCTACAACATAAATGATGACAGGAAAAGAAACTTAAACTCCAGAAGAATCAAGAAAGTATTTCTTAATGACAAGCAGCAAATTTGGCAACCTTTTCTTGGCCAAAGCAGGTATGATACATCTTAGTATTTCTAGATAAAATAAAATAAACCATGGAAGCTCCTTGCTTTTTAATTCCCATATTCTGACAATGTGAGAATCAAAAACCAAGGAAATCAATGGGTGTGGTTATTGCCACCATAAAAAATGTTAAGGCCACCAATTTTTTAGTCTTTTTTCTTAAACAGTGTTTGAAGATATCAGTTTGTTTACCAATTTTAATTTGTTAACTAATAAATGTCAATTGTTCTATTAGTTATTTGTTAATAATTACAGTTATTAGCCATTTTTGAAGACAATATTTTACAATTTTTGGTGGCCTGAACATTGGATCAGTGGACATAACCTTGCTCGAAATCAACCTGGCCACTACAGGTATTTCCAACATCCTAAAAGGAAAATCCTATGCTTGTCTAAACTTGGTCCAGCAGTTACCTTGGCTCGAGAAAACAACAAGACAAGGCAGTAGGTATGAGCAATTGCTTCATAGTCTTGAGGAGTGTTTTCTGGAGAGAGAGACTGTGCCCATATGGATGACAGCAAAAGAGTAATCTGGCGACTGGTCAGCCGTAGAGAATTCACCTCTTGAGGCTTGATATTGTAAAAACTGTTAGACCAATATAAAACACATTTTGTGGCAACTGAATTGCAGAGTTATTCATTTTGACCTTAATTTATACATTGATTTATTCATTTAAAAGAGTCTGTATTTTGATGCAGCCCAAGTAAGGTCTTATAGGGTACAGAAGTAGCACCTCCTTGACTAAAGTCACATTACTACCTTAGAAAGTTCATCC
Organism: Rubroshorea leprosula; assembly: GCA_020521535.1. Taxonomy (NCBI): domain Eukaryota; kingdom Viridiplantae; phylum Streptophyta; class Magnoliopsida; order Malvales; family Dipterocarpaceae; genus Rubroshorea; species Rubroshorea leprosula. The sequence goes on along the minus strand of BPVZ01000070.1, from coordinate 250,798 downwards.
AAGTTCAGTACTATGACTATAAAATATGTATACTGCTTTATCATGCAAATTGTTAAAGGAAAACAAGCTCCAATGAAAGTAAAAAAAGAAAAAATGAAATAAAGAAGATTTCACCTAATTTTTCTACTAGTCTCGATAAATTATTTTCATTTCCTATATTTCCTTCTGATTTCACTTTATTTTGTATATCACTGCTTAATATGCTCTTCATTCCCTGACCCATACTAATACCTCAGACATGGTTTCTTTTTTTTTTTTCTAATAAAAAAATATTCTATATGGAAATTGCTTGCGAAGATATAAAACTATATTTCCTCTAAAGGCAAGATAACCAAAATTTGTTTTTAAGTTCATTATGAAAAATTACACCTAGAAAATGTAGGCTACTAAATCCAGGAAAAAATTAAAATCAAATTGCCTAGAAAGATCAAATCTAGTTATTGTTTAAGGAGCAAACATAATAAAGTAAATGGACTTAATAGAAATATTTATGTTATGGAACCACTATCCTTTTGGCAAAACTTACAGGTTCTATATTAAAGAAGCTTGTAGAATTTTCATCAGCCGAAGGTATGGGAGGGACGTCTTTCACACTATATGCTTGACTATAAGATGATTTCAATCTATTGAGAAGCCCACTGTTATTGTTTTGAGGTTCTCTTTCACTAGCAGAACTTCCATTGTTCTCTAGGACAATATTTTCCCTTGAGAAAGATTTCTCCTCCCTTAACATCTCAAAAAGTGCAGCTGAAGAAGAAAAGACAGAAACAGCTCTTGAGAGTGTTTGTGGAACTTTGGCCTTCTTTGACTTAGAACTAACTGATGATGGATGAGGGCATACTGAAGATGGCACAAGAACAACTGAAAAGATACTGTGAGCTCCAATTCGAGTTTCATGGTCTGGGTGGACCATAGCTGGGAGTAAATGATGAAATAAAGCCTCAGGAAATGCCTGAGGTAAAGAAGAATATCAAATAATGAAGTTAGCTACAAAAGACAGCAACCAAAAGTATAAAACATTAGGGAAAAAAAGGCAAAGACGTAATTTAGAATCTAAGATTCTTGCCTTGTTTCGATATGATGGATTTGGTATTGCAGCTGCAATTTGACTGGTTCGATAAACAACGGAAATTGTAGTTCTGGCTATAACTGTAATTGTTGACATGTTCTCCAACATTCCAGCCATGACATCAAGAATTGGGCCTGCATCTCCTACCTGTACACCATTGGTTAGCTAAATTTTAGATCCCAAAACGTATCTCATATAGTATTACAATATTATTGATATTACTAAACAGTGATGACAACATAAAGAAAAAGTAAAACAAAATTGTGCTAGATTTTGTTGTTTTCAACCCAATTTTTAAAGACAAAGGAACTATATAACTAAGAAGCTAAGACCAGAAGAATCCACCTTATATAATAATTGTACGAGGCACTTATCCACTGCTTCTTTAAAATCTCTATTCCATTGTATTATGTCAGGTCCAAGCTTTGCATCATCAAGTGAGCAATGTATGCTCTTCCTTAAATGCCTCATAATATCACTTACTGCACCAAGCATTGAAACAGAAGACTCAATTTTTGCATATTGAGCAAGGCAGCAGATGACCTCTATGATATCAAGCTGCATATCAGGTTGTTTAAGGACATTTTTATGATCAAGATGCTTAACTAATATGCTAAAAATGTGTGTTCTGTCCTGCAAAACATGAGAAAGAGAAAACGATGAATCTTTCACCATTGTTGCACAGAAAATCCAAGGGAAAACATAGTAGTAACATGTTACAATTTAAAAGACATATAAAACCTAGGGAATGAAGGTAGAAAGTTAAAAGTTGCAGTGCAAGGTAAAGAAAAAGGAGGGGGGGGGGGTTAAAAGTCACGGGAATACCAGAGCTATCCATTAAAAACTGAAGATCCTTTAAGACAGGGAAGGCAAGACCATTTTGAAGAGACCATAATTGCCCACCATCAAAGTAACGGAACAGAGATTCAAGAACACGCCGCATAGTTGTAGCCTCCTTTGCTAGCTTAGCCATGTTATGCAAGCAAACTCTGGACCAGAAGCCTGGATTCTTTGCATCTTCACTATGGAATGAAAACAGAAAGAATTTTATTATAGGAATGACTTGAAACATACTAAAAGATAAATGCATTTCTTGAGCCAAGAGATTACACTGCTGCAGTTAGTTCGCCTTTATCATTCACAATTGTCCTCCAAGAAGGAGCCTTTGTGAATGCATCTGATGGAGGGACAAGACCCTCATTTTTGAGCACTTCCTCTACCCACCGGTTTTGACCATCAAGGTTCTCTGAATTTTTCTTTGGCACTTCATAATTTTCCAAGACAACTGAAACAACCTGTTTTTAACAAATGAAAAAAGTCACAATATTGAAAATTGAAATTAAGTTTTAACACGATAATCTATATAAATATATGCAAAATTTATTTAAAATACATAAAACCATTTTTCTTTTTCTTTTTCTTTTTCTTTTTTATTTTTTTGAAAAAGAAGAAATTGAATAAGCCGAAATCTGCTTACATTATCCAATTCCACTGTAATGTGAGAGTGTTCACCCATAAACCAAATCTACAACAAAACAGAAAATCCAAAATGTATTATAATAGTAGCATGCTGGATATAAACATAGCCAAATTTTGAACTGTAACTGTGAAAGAAATATTTGCCATAACAGAACATATTTAACTTCAATTCCAGTTAGAAAAACACACAGAAGTGAAACAAGCATCTAAGTTGGTTGAAAAAAGTATGAACTAATTTATGATTTACAGAACCTAAGCATCAGATTTCCCAAATTTTATGAGCAAGAGAGTCAAGGATACAAAAAATTCAAGTTTTGGTTTGTAGTCTTGGGTTCTCAACTAAATTTGGAGATCTTAGGAGAAGTGCATATGCATGTGTCCATTGTTCTTATAAAATGAATAGCAATTAAAGCACAGAAGCCTTACACTAATGTTAATTAATGAGGGGAGTAGTAACAAAGGGTATAAAAAAAAGTTATAGTGAAAGACAAATGGGAGACTGTTTAGTTGGCTTGAGAAAAAAAAGAGATAAATAGGAGTTGAAGGAGTATCAGTTTAGATGCAAGGTTGAGAATTGTATTTTCTTCAATTTTTTCAACCAAGAATTAAAATAATCAAGCAATTAAAATAAAAGCAAACTCATGAAGAATACCATTGAAGAAAGAGCCTGAAGGCAAGCCGCACGCAAATTAAGTGCCCTCTCATCTTCCCCAATTTCTTGTGCTAACTGACAGAGTTTTGGAATAAATCTTTCTAAGTTAAACATGTAAGTTCCATCCTTCTGCAAAATTCAGTATGATGAGATGAGTTTAAAGTTTCCTGTAGGCAGAAGCCTACATGCCTTCTGACACTAATCTCTTTAAAAATAATGTTCTTCATTTCACAAAATGAGAAATCATATGAACAAACATTCCAAAAGCACCAACCTGATTATTTACAAATTCAAAAAGAGTTTGACATCCTATAATTTGCATCTCATCCTGACGTGTTTGATCCAACAGAATTTGCATAATGCTTAGTAAACTACTAGCAAATAATGGCCTGTGACATTGTTGAAGATTAGGAATCCAATGAAATCAGGGAAAAACTAAAAGAGATATTATATGAATATAAAAAGGGAAGAAAGAATCAAAAATTTTTTACAGGAAGCAGAAAGCGTTTTTAACTTTTAACATATTATGCTGGTAAATAAAAAGTGAAAAACAGATTATTAGCAAAATGTTGAACATGAGATAAACAATGAAGATTGAGGAGATTATCAAAACATTGAAATGGAGATAGATAATCAAGCATATTTACTTAAGTGCAGAGGACACACAGGTCTGGGATGCTACTTGGACTTGACAAAAACAATTTGTGAATATATTGATGATGTAGCCAAAAAAAAAAAGAATATGATGTAGCAACATCTTCACACAATCCAAAGAAAGAGGGCAGATTATTAACAAGAATATAATTTGAAAAAGTTTAAATTAAGAAGTACAAAAGAATTGCAAGACAAGTATCAGGCCTAATTGGGGGTCTCAGGCTAATATCCTTGACATGGGTGGGAGGAAGAGGATTTGGATAGAGCAGGGCTATATACCCCTCTTGTATAACCCACAAACTTGTGTACCAAAAATTGATATTTTGCAATAAATAAACTCACATTTGATCCTTACAGGAGACCAGCAATTTCCTGTAAATGCACATGACAATTTTTGCTGCATGAAAATTCTCCTTTCGCAGTTCCTTGTAACACCTTTGCTCAAGAGCATCAGTGATCTGCTTGTAAAATTAGCAAAACAAGTAGTCAGAAAGCATAATTTGGTCTTTAACATAATGTAAAATCACATAAAAGAAGTTCGATTCAAAGTAGAAAAGATACATCTTTGAGGAAGTCAGGAACATGCAACAAGCAGAAACTCTCATAACCTTTCTTAGTCCACTTCTCAATTTTATTCTGAAGATAACCTAAATGACAGCTTATAACACAACAAAGCAGGATGATAAAGACTTGTCCTTGATGGCTAAGAGGATCAGTACAAAAATGTAGTTGTTGAAGTTATTTGTGCAGGGAAGAAAACAATAAAAAAATAGGATCAAGCCACGATATTGTCAAGCATGTGCATATATTTCGTTCCAAAGAATGGCAAAATTTTATACCATCTTTAGAAATAAAATTTCCTTAGCTCTGCACTTATTGGAGCAGTAGTTCCAACTAAAAATTCTGTTTCCAATGAGCTTTAGAGCTTCCAATGTTTGCACTTGTGATGATTACCCCTAATAAATAACATATTATGCATTTGTATCAACTTCTACTCCACAGTTCTAATTCTGGTAGCTCAAGCTTTAAGGCAGAAATTTAGATATTGATAAAATGGGAGTCTGCACACACACATCTTTGTGCATGGTGAGTGAGAAAAATGGAAATATAATAGTTGACAAGTCCTGCATTTAATAGTCATTGAGATTCAATCAGAAGTGACAAACGGAAGCAATAGTTTACAACAAAAAGTAAACTGGGAAAGCTAATGGAGCAGGTGAAACACTTGCATCCATTATTTACATCAGAGATAATGATTCAAACAACCTGATAATGAATCATCAATGCCAATAGAAACCGGTGGGGCCAATTGCAGATAGAAAAGAACAACTAAGGTAAATTTTAGTGGACAGTAGGGCTGATTTGTATTATCCAATTTGCCAGAGCCTAGGTGAATTACAAATGCATGCAAAAGAATGAGAAACTGGGATTTCCAAATGTATATTGGATTATCAAATGTGTCATCTGGCAGACTGTGAACACCCCATACCTTTGGAATACGCAAAGGATTTCTGGAAGCATATTCACATAGTCTTCCTATGTTCCGATGATTTGGTTCGCCTTCCTATCAAAAGATAAAGAACAAAGTTCAAATTATTCAGAAGTTTAAAACGGTGGAAGGAGCATAAAACTGAAACAATAAACAAATAACTACTGAAACTGAAATCCAAATCAAGTTATAATATTAATAGAAGATACTTTCCATTTCAGATTAGTTAATGCATAGGGCTGCTTATGAAACCAAGTTTTAAAGGAGACAAAAAATAAATGTTACAACTTAAACAAGTTACTCACTTCAGATCATAAAAATGAGATCAAACAGATGAAGACCAAGTTAGTAGCTCAGTTAACATATTACAGGAGATACATTGCTTGCTGTTACATCTTCAAAGGTTGCATTGGGTCCTTAATGCATCTACCACTGGAATTCTTAAGACAAAGTAAACTCATTTTAAAATATGCCTTAGCTGAAAAACAGATTCCCTACAACTACATCATAATTGTGTCTGGGACTGTCAAACCTCATCCATTCCAGACTGCCCCCATCCAATGGCACCTTTGTGTCCCTTTTTTGACTACTACTCAAATTAAGATGAGGATTTAGAAACCTAAATGGAAATGCAAATGCAAATGTCATATAAAATTAAGATACCAACCTGAGATCGAGGGAAAATGTCGGCAATCAGTTTCTTGTACCTTTTAACAGGCTGTCTGGACCTTGCACGCAAAGACGGGCAAAAGAAACAGAGGCCATCACATACAGGCAAGACTTTCCTCGAAATAATGCCATCGATTGGACTCATTTTTGGATTCCAAAAATATAAATATAGCTAAAAGCTTATATTTTTTTCAAAATTCTGCTTCCTTTCCCTTCTTAATGAATCAAAAAGTAAGATTTCTGATACCTAGAAGGGAAGAAGGGCTTGAACACAAAAGAATACCTCTCAAATTCAATCACCAGCCTGTAAACAACAATGACGAAACCAATCCCCAAAAAGGGTGTTAACAAAAACTAAGAAATGCTAGAAAAATCTGAAAATTCAAGAAAAGGGTCGTCAAAACTTCGATCCTGAATCAAAATTTCCTATCTATTTCAAAAACTGTTCTGCCAGGATAAGATCATGAAAAAGGGTCCTAGAAAATTACAAAATTGATCAAAGAATTGAAAATGAATGATACCAACCGTATTTATGGACCCAAAAGAAACAAAATTTACCTCGGATCAATGCCAGAAAGAGCAGACCAGAGGCTTGAAATCCATCAAATGATGCAGCGAAAATCCAGCATTTTCCACACCGCAAAAGTTTCTGACTCAAACTCTACCCATCTACCCTTGTTTTGTTTCTAAAATAAATTTATGCTGTTATGGAATGTTAAATCCAACCGTCCGCCATCTCCTCCCCCGCCCCTAATAATCAACGAAAATGATAAATTTACGTGGCATTACAACATCACGTGCTGGTTCTTTCATTCAGAGTTCACTCTGTTTGCGATCCATTCATTCAGATTTCAGTATAGAATAATGATAAATAGAACTAAATTTTGAGACCAAAATTAAAAGATGTAATAAAACCTCGTTTCATTCAAAAGATCAAAAGTTCTTTTTATTATTTTAAATTGTTGATATTATATTTATTAATTTATTTAATAATAACATTACTAATCTTCAATTTTAGTTTTAAATTTTCAATCAATCTATTATTACTCTTTAATATATTGTATATAATTCATTTAGATACACAATTA
>BPVZ01000070.1:228485-239645 GCA_020521535.1 Rubroshorea leprosula | reverse complement strand
CATTACTAATCTTCAATTTTAGTTTTAAATTTTCAATCAATCTATTATTACTCTTTAATATATTGTATATAATTCATTTAGATACACAATTAAAAACAACAACCTCTCATTTTTTATCTTACTCTATCTACTTTCTATTTACTTTCTATCTGCTTAATGTTTCGAATTTAAAATATTTTATTTTCAATAAAAAAAAATGATCACCAACCATTAAACAGTTGAAATTACTGAATAATTAATTGAAATACAATAGTGATCAGTTTCCAGATTTGGACAATATTATGCATGTGGGTCCCATCGTATCCACCAATGTTAGCAGATTGTCTCCCGCGCTGGGAAAGACTAAAGTTCCACCGTCAGATTCAAATTGACTTCTTTTTTTTTTGTCCATTTTTGCCGCTGATCTCGCACGGGAACGTACTGTACTTACATTCGGTTGTTTTTTCGTCTTTCGACCGTGAAATTCGACCGTTACCCATTCGGCTTTTAACATGCAATTTGTTTGGTAGGGTTTTGATCCAAGGTAATTTGGCTAAATTTAGTAGTATGTGTGGTTTCATTGATTTTAATAGTTTATAAATTTTTTAGAAAAAAATGACTATCATATTATATTTTAAAATATTAAATAATAAATATCATAACAACTATTTATTAATTGTTATCATCAAATTAAAAACATAATAAATCCATTAATAAAAAGAATGTCATTTTATAAGTGAAGTTTAAAATTTAAGTCTTAAAGTTAATACTTAAATACTAAAATAAATCACGTTAACATAAGAGGGACTTATTAAAATTATTCAAAAAAAAATAATCTTAAAATGTATAAAAATTAACATTAAAATACCTAAAAAATACAATCCCAAAAATGAAAAAATATTCAAATTAAATAAATTAAGTTTTTCCACTAACTATTGGCCTCATATTAGTTATTTAGGTAGAAGTCAAATTGGGTCAAAAAATTTTCTATAATAACACTTTTTACCTTCAATTTGAGTTCAAGTTCAAAGAAAAAAAAGAAAAAAAGAAAAAAAAACCGAAGAAAATGGAAATTTGACTTCAACTTCAACAAACTAGAAGCTGAAGTTAACTTACGTTGAAGTAAATCAAGTTTTAAAATTATTTGTACAATATCTTGACTAAATACATTCATAAAACTCTACTTTGACAGTTGAATAATTAAATATTTGCGATCAACAAATAAGAGGATAAAATTTCATTTCCATAAAAAACAAATTAATAATAAGAGGATCAATGAAAGCCTCAAAACTCGAAGAAAATGCCTATCAACAAGAACGTAGCACTGTTCTCAAATATTTGCTTCAAACCTATTAAAGTTTGAATTGGTATTTCATCAAATGAATAATGAATAATTGTTTCACTGGTTGTTGAATGCTCAAATGTAGTCCATCACTGTGCTGTGCAGTCCATAAAGAAATGGAAGCATTACAAAATAATACAATCTCATCTTCTAGGCACCTCTTTGGTCAGAACCAATGAAACAGACCCTTCTAAGCTTTTGAAGTACCACCATGATCTCTCTCAACATGCTCTACAAGGGCCACTGGATCACGGAATGCTTTGCTACACTTGGGGCATACATCAATAGACATCTTGAAGACACGAGATTGGCTGTTGTTCCTTTCATGGACTTTCTTCACGTGCTCCACCAGAGTTGTGACATTGGAAAATCTTGCACCACATTGCGGACATTCCTCCTCTTGCCCTGTTCCTCCTGCCCTCCCACTGCTGCTGCTGCTGCTACTCTGCCCCACTCCATCCCTTGTTGACTGCCACACTTGGCTAATTTCAGTACTCAATTTTGCCATTCCTGCCTCAGCTGCATTAAGAAAGCTAGACCACCTAGATGAAGATGTTGCCGAAGCTTGGTTGGGCCTTGGCTCTTCTTTTCTACTTCTATTTAGAAGACTGGTAAATTGGAAACCTGAAGCAGGTTTCTTTGGTCCAGGGCATTTGTGGTCAGGCCCAAAACGGTGCTTCAAGCAATGGTCTATGGTGCAGTCCCTACACTTGATGGTGTTTGAGAAGGTCAAGACCTCCCTGCAGCCAGGAACTGGACACTTTTTCTTCTTTGTGACTTTCTCATAATTTGATGGATCACATTCTGTACTAACATGTGTCTCCCAAGTGATATTAGGGTCCTCATCAGGGTTTAAACGAACCCCTTTAGCACAAAGTGGGCAGATGACAACGGTAACATCTTTCTTGTCAGCTTTAGGGCAATGGTGTTTGATGTAGCTTCGGTGTTCCAAGCAATAAACCTATGGAAGATTTCCAATTATTCCATCAGAAAAAAGAGATATAAAAGAAAAAAGGTGCCAAGAGAATCTAACACAGTATTGGTAGGAGAATAATAATCCACAAGGACTGCACCAAAGATGATGCAAAAAGAATAAGAGTTCAACAGAATTGAAGTTACAGCAAACTTGTCCACTGCAGAATCTCTACCTATACTTTAAAAATAACCACAGTAGCAAAAAGAACCTAGGTTGAGGCAGTGGCTCGGTGCCTTGCCTAGACAAATATTTGCACCATTTTTAAACAGTGGTAAACATTGACACTTGAAATTTCAGCTAACATTGACAGTTATGCTATAGAATTTCCAAGAGAAATGGAGAACTTGAACATGTTATAATTATTCTACAGAGAGAACTGCATTGAACACGAACCATCAAGAACTATTTCACCTAAAAGCTTATTCTTTTCTAGCCGACGCTACAATCGATCTGCTTACAATCTCCTACAAACAACCTTCCACGGACCATCAAATTTTTGGCACATTTCCTCCCCTCCCCTCCCCTCCCCAAACCACTCTCAAGCCACACCATGATGCAAATTTGAGACCTTCAACATGGAAGCTCAAGCTCTTGAACGCTAATACATCGCCAAGCGACCATGGATCATCAAATTTAATGAACTTTTTGATTCCATCAACAATTCAATCAAAGCCCACGAGACAGATGAGAAAATACATTTTAAAACTAATGAAATGAAACTAAAGTAAACATCTTCTTCCATTGAATCATCTTCTTCCCTTTTCTTCCTAATTCAAAATTAATTTTTTTTATAGAAAAGAACCCAATATCAAATCGAATGACATACATCTTCCCAGCAATTATTATAGAATTAAATCGAAAAACCTAAAAAATTTCTAGACATATATGGAAAGGGAGAAAGTGGGTACCTGGTGACAACGATCGCAAGTGAAGGGCAGGAAATCGATCTGCTTGCAATCGTCAACGCTGCAATGCTTTCCGAGATCTGGGAATTCTGGGGTTCCCATTGAAATTCAATGCCGGCCGGCAAGCACAGAGAGAAAAGAGATTGCAGTTAAATCCAAAGATATGGTTTGGAAATAGCAGGAGAAAATTTTCGATGTCCTGGATTTTTTTGCGAGGATCAGGAATTGGGATCCCTGACTCTTGAAGAATTTGAATCCCGCGGATTTAGCAGTCAACGTGGAAACCGCGGAGTCAGAAAGATGGAATGGAAGTATCTTTGAATTTTGAGGACTTTGTTTATGAAACGAATTTGCAAAAAATAAAATAAAATAAAATAAAAATGCCATCGAGGAGCTGAGCTGGGTATCCAGTTATCCACCCCCAGCACAAAACAATTAAGCACAAAAAGAAAAAAGAAAATCTAAGCATGAAACAATAGTAATAAAAAGGGTTTTGCATATCAGAATTCACAATAAAAATATAGTATTACCTATAAATTTATTAAACTCTTTTAATGAAATTATTTTTATATTATTTTATTAATATTAAATTAATAATTTTAATATTCAAATTGAACTTTAAAAATACAATTTTATCTGTGAAACATGAATTTTCAATTGCAAAAGGGGAAAAGTATTATTTGGATTGTAGAAGAATTTTTATTTTGGTGATTTAAATTGTAAGTGAGAACCATTAAAATGGAAATAATTTTTAATATTAAAAAACTCTTCTTCATTTAATAATTAGTTTTGTGCGATCTAAAAAAAATTGTCAACATGAAATGGTAGTAAGGACATTGTGCATCAACTCAGGTTAACCAATAGCTACTTTTACTCAGCCCAAAAAGGGCGTATTAAATGATTAATAGTTTGATATGCCAAATTAGAAATTTTAAGTTTAAATTTTGAAACAAATAAGGGAAGAATTAAAGGAAGAGAATAACTATTTCTATTGTATAATCTATCATTAATATAAAAGAAAAATAAAATGAAATAAAAAAGAAAACACAACTACAACAACCTTTACTCCATTAGGTCTTCGTAATCAGGGGATTATCGGAATGAGTGAAAACCGATCAAAAAATTTAAATTCAGGTTGATTGAATCGTTTTTTTTTTTTTTTTGGATAAAATGTGAATTTATTATCAAAATCTACACAAAACAGCTCTTTTGGTTAAGGCTGCTACTAATGCCAATACAAAGAATGAAACAACTCCTAAACTACTGTATGTTCAAACCTTTGCTGTACATAAAATTTCTAATCCCCATTGAGCTGTAATTCTCCTTGACATGGGAGAAGACCTTTCCTTTATAAACCCTAGTACTCTGTCTCGAACATCCATTTGAATCATATCAATTATTGCAAAAGGAGATTTATATAGCTGTCTGTGTATCCTGTTGTTTCTTTCAATCCAAATATGATATATTGATGCACACCAAGCTAATTTAAGAAGATAATTGTACAATGCCTTATGTTTAACTCTCTTACATAACCAATCCAAAGCATCTTGCCAAATGCGGTTTAATGCAATTTCTAGCATAAAAGAAATCTTTTCCCAAATATGAGTAGTGTAGGGACAAGAGAAGAAGAGATGGTTCCTAGTTTCACTTGCATTCCCACATAGCACACAAGTGTTATCAATGGAAGAAGACCAATTCTTCTATCTAGACTTGGTAGAGGGTCTATCTAATATAGCCAACCAAACAATAAAACTAGGTTTGCGAATAGAATTTGAGTACCAAATGAGTTTGAACTAGGGTACCTTAGAGCATGTTTAACTTAGCTTGTAAGAGCTTTTACTTTTTTTGTACTGTTCATGAGTGACAAGTTTAAATTTTTATTGAAGAAAAAATTTAAAAGTTATTTTTAGATATAAGAAAAAGTGAGTAAAAAATAAGTAAAAAGTGAGTTTATAAAAACCTTGGATTTGAAGTTTTTGAGTTTTTATTGTTTGAGGTCTTTTTAAAATTAAAAAAAAATTAAATATAAATTTTTAAGAAGAAAATTTAAATTTATGAAATATAAATAATGTTAAAAAACTAAAGTACTTATAAGTTAAAGCAAACATGCCCTTAGATCTTTTTTCTCTAAGGAAGTTCCACGTAGCATTTGTTCGAAAAGAACCTGATGGAGATTTTGGTGATTTTGGGTCCTGTATTGATATAACCGATGGGCCAATGGTTCGGTTTTGGTTTGGAGGCCCAATAACTAAAAACAGAACCGAGCCTCTAGATTAAAAGAATTGAGCCCAAATTTTTAAGCCCAAAAGAATTTTAAAAATAAAAATAAAAAGACAAGAAAAATAATACAAAGGATTTAACTCTTTAAAAAAAATGAAAAAAGAAAAAAAAAAAAACAAACAAACAAACAAACGTTTCTTAGCTGTTCGGTTGGGCTGCCACCAACATATCCTTAATTCCTAACCAAAGTAAATTCAAAAGTGTAAAGTTGAATGTGGTACACTTTTAACCTTAGGTCCTTGATCAAGTAAACAATCATAATAAAAATTGCCTCAAAAAGTTAAAATTTTAATATTTTAAATTGGAGTTTAATATTAAGTTAGAAATTATGAATTCAAATCTTGAAACTACACCCAAACAATTAATGAAGAATTAAGAGAAAAAAAATAGAGTGCTATCCACATTCTGTATATATAATTTAACCACAAGCTTCATTTGCCTATAATCTGTTGTACTGTATTAGGTTTGGTTATTTTTTTATCATAAAAATATATAAAATATTAATTAAAATTAAGAAAAATATATATAAATTATTTAAAAATAATAAATTTATATTTTAAATAAAAATTAAGAAGTAATATGAAAAAAGGTCAGTGCAAAGCATTGCAAAGCTAATCTATACATAGACATTGAAAAAAAATAAAAAATAAAAGAGGCTTGATCCTACCACAAATCCACCTCTTGCTTGGACGAACACATCTGTATACTCAGGGCTTGCTCCTTCTTGGCACAAAATGAATGGCTTGATTCTAACTGATCAATATCTCCTACCACAACGACAGATTAAAGGCATGATACAGCAAAGAAAATGGTAAATAACAAGGACAGGTTGGAAAGTTTCAATAACCTAAACAGTACACTTGATGTTGGCATTCCTTGGGTTCAGCTGCATAAACCAACCAATTGTGATAGCACTATGGACAAGTTGGGAAGAGAAATCAAAAGATAATTTGCACCATGCAGTGCAGTCACAGAAATTGAAGTGAATCACTGATTGTTCTCAGCCACAGAACTCTTATATCCCAGAGCTAACTTTTAGCCATGCCATTTTTAACTACGGCAAGCTACTGGAAACAATATTATGGCTAAATCATTTAGCCATAGGATTTTTGTTATTTAGCTATAGAACTTTCCATGGCTATAGGTGTAAAATGTAGTAGTGAAGCATCATTTTTTTTAAGTTACATTGGCTTTAGGCTTTCAGCTATGGATTGAACCTCAAAAATCACACTCATTTAAGTTGATAATCAAAAGATAGGGGAGCAATAATAATAACCACAGAAAAGAAGATCCAAAGTAGCACAAGTAGATGCAGAAATGGTTTTTAATTTGGAATCCTTAGCACCATTCTATTGTTTCAAACATAACCAATCTCCCTATTGCACCTGAGTGCCTGTTTTCTAGTCCAAAGTTTTCACCTTTCATCACCTCATTTTCTTTCAGTTTCACTTTTACCTCTCTCTCCCTGTTCTCTGTAGCAGAAAGTCTCAGAATATTATGCCTTTTTACCTTTCATATATGGCCCCTACTCTCTCTCTATATGCAGTCCTTTTGTCTTTCTTAGATGACATTGACATTTCATAGTGGTTACCTTGTGACTCCTATCTTTCTTTCCTTATTTCTATTTTCTGTTTCAATAATAGAACTATAAGTGTAGGACTTTATAGGGAAGATGGTGATGGTTGTCTTGATGGGGACAATGGAGAATCAATTCCCACCGGCTTTGCAGCCATCGTCGGTGGTAGCACGACCTCCAAGTCGATATACACATGGATCAATTGAGACACTGGTGGTTGTGCTAGCTGTGATCATTATCATAGGTGCTATTGCAGGAATCATAGCTCAGCTGTGTGGTGCTAGTCATTTTGGTGGCAGTGAAGAGAATGATGTAGAAGGCTGGGTAGAGAAGAAGTGCAGGAGTTGTATTGATGGTGGAGTCCCCAGTGCCCCTCCTCCTCCCCTTCCCCCTCCCCCTCCCCTTGAAGAATCAAAGGCAGCAATAGAAGAAGCAAAGTAAAGTAAGTCGGTAATAGCTACTCAAGGTTATGATAATTATTGTACAATCCTGGTGTCAATCATATCTTTGGGAGTTTATGTTTAAGTTAGGCCTAGTGCTTCCAGGTTTGATCTCCTAACAATTAAGCCTAAAACTCTGTTCCTTTTTTTAGCAAAAGGGTTTCTTACTTGAGCTAATTCAAAATGTTAGTGCATTAATCACTCAATATATGGGTTCAACTTTAAAACCCACAACTCTTTTCTTCCTCACAAAAATAACCAAGATTTCAAGTATAAGAGAGATCCAAAACCAATACGTTTGACATTTTGCTCTTTGAGTACATCCAAGCAAAGGCGAGTCTTACAATCTTTATCATGCAATTTTATTGTTCTTGCTTCCCTAACAGTTGTGAAGCTCTTGGAAAACTATAAACAAGTACGCACCTCCAATAATCCAACACTGTTCATTTCTCCACCATTCATTAATACCAACACCACTCCATAGCCTTACAAGAAATTTCAACAAGCAGATATATGGGAAACTTGCCAGTCAACAAGCAGATAGCCAGGAGTGTACAATAGAGAAGCGGAATGGCAATAACTGGATATATGGTGGTTTTGATATATGCAAATCCCTCAAGAAATATCAGCCTTCCCCCATAGCCATACTAAATAGGACAATGGCAACTAAATATAATTTCAACAGAACCTCAAGCCCAACGAAGTACTTGATTTAGACAAACAGAAAGGTTATTTGGAGCAGATCTTTTAAAGGTAGGGCGTTTTGGCATGTGATTGTTGGATTTCTACAGTGTGTAGAGGGCCTATCCCACGTTAATGGTTATAAGATATGTAGTCCGCACGGGGCAAATTGCATTTTATGTTTAAATACTCTACTATATTATAGATTCCTGAATAAATAATAATTAAGTTGTCTTATTGTTTTATATATGTACACAATTAACATACATCTTTTACATTGACGCAGTCTTCTGAGTTCAAGGACAGAGTGGAGAAACATTTCCTATTTCAGTATGCTTGGCATTGTTACATATGGCCTTGGCTGTTTTATCTCCCTATAGCTCTAAATCCAGATTTTGCAGCAAGATCCCTTTACAAGGATAATTATTGCTGCAATCAAACTTTACTGCCACAGCAGAAGCACTGGTTCCCTTGATGTTCTTGAACACCACATTTTTCACTTGGACTATCGTGCTCTGCTTGCACGCCCATCAAAGCATTTTTGCGTAATTAGTAAATAAAGTGGTTGCAAACAATGGTCGCATTAAGTTGATAAAAGAAAATGGTAGTCTGAACTGGAAATGACTAAAATATTCTTTCAATCATCTTTTAAAACTCAGGAGTCAGGGCATTGTCATTTCCAATTTGATTGAGAACATGGTCAATTTTTGAAATAAATTTTGTATGGATAACTAATTACCTGTTGATCGCAATTGTTTTGGTCTATGATTATGGGATTGGTCACATCATTCATTTCAATGCTTTGAAATTTGATGTTGCTGGCACTTCCTGAACCTCCCTATTCATAACAAATAATGTGCGCAGAAAATTTCCTGTGTAAATTGGTATGCATGATTAAATACAGGCAGCCTTATGTTACACAAGTAACATGAAAAAGGGAGTGTAGGGACTTGCCTGCCATGTCTTTATCCTGACTCCAATTGTGGTTCCAGAAAGCTTGGGCCCATTAACAGTGACTCCTGATATATGAGCTTTTGAATTTTCAAATCCCAAACTCCCAATGCTATGTTCATTAATATATTAATAAAACAAAGTGTAAGTACTTGCATACAGGATAGAAGACTGATACTTATACTCTTTTGGAACAATATGATGTTCCAAATTCCATGTCAGGAAGAAAGTGTGATATTGTAAGTGGTTTATAAAAGCCAGGACCAACTATTAATAAAATCTTAAAAGCTCCTAGGTTTTTGAGGACCAAATGAATTCTAATTTGAAGACTTGTCAAGTTAGTGAAAGCTTTAACCTGGATCATTTCATCCAATTTCCTATATTCTAAAAGTAAATGTAAAAATTCAAACCAACCCGATACCATGACCAGGACCACAGGTTATGTCCATGGCCTTCACATTCTGGGATCCACTTATAATGGAGATACAATAATCACCTTCAAAAACCAAAAAACTTTAATTAATTTAGATAATGAAACAGTTATTTAAATAATCAAACAATGTACCGAACGATTTGATTAATTTGAGGCAGAGGTCCTGGAAACAAAGTTCGATTTCAGTTCAAATCCTACCTTGTGCAGGTTAGCATCCAACGTTGTGTTAATTAGTGTTTTATTTTTGAACAATACGTTCAATGTATGGCATTAAATACCATAACTGTTCCTATAATAGAGCTTGTAATCTGGATGTTTTTTGTATTTGTGACATGAATCCCATCAGTGTTACGGCTCGTTTCAGGTGCTGTTATTGTAAGATCAGAAGCTTGAACAGTCATTCTATATGAGAAAGAAAGATGAATTTGCTGTGCATCCTGAATCTTTAAGTTCCTCATTATCAAATTCTTACATTTGTGGAAGGTGACGGCCTGAAACATATATATCATCATCATAGTTAAAGAATTAAACCAAGATTATAACAAATTACCAAACTGAAATACATGAGTAATATTGACACATTGAGGTATAACTATGTTGATACATACTGTTGGTGCGTTCTTGCATGGCTGCAAAACGTTGAAATCAAAGGATTTTGTGCTTTTAGTAGGATTTTGAGCTATTAGTACTGTTTGATTAATAATATGTTAATGTCTTTTCTAGTTTGGACTGATTAAAAGAATGTTTTTTTGGTATAAAAAAAAGACTAAAAATGTTCTTTTAGCAAAAAGACAATTTTATAAGAAAATGTCGGTTATTTTGTTAGTTAATGGGGCTTACAAGGGCCTTGTTGATCTTGCATGAGTTCTGCCACTAAAATTTTCCATTGCCACTGATAATTCCACCACCTTGGACTAGAAGGTTTTCAACACTATCAAATTCAATCTAGTGTCTGCTATCTTTATAGTCTAATCGATCATCGGATGCTTCTAAGGTTCCTTGTTTTTTTTGAAAGGTGCTTCTAAGGTTCCTTGTATCTACAAAAAAGATTTTCTTTTGTATAAGCTCGAGGATTGATTTTTTATTTTTCAGAATAATTTTTAATTAATAATTTCCTCACCTGCATTCTAAGATTGGACTAGCAAGGACCTGAGAATTTAATTGGCTTGAGGAGATAGCTCTTTCCTTCTAGCATCAGAAACACAACTCCTTAGGATGATGAACAAGCTGCCTTCCAAGCCTTCATAAATGACTGAAGGTAATTTGACATGAGAACAAGTTCCATTTGAAGAAATAAAACATGCATAATTATTGCTTGGTAGAGAAGATTCCTAAAACCTATATATTTATACAATTACCCTTGTACTAGGTATAGTACATATTAAAAGTTATAATAAGACAAAGTGGATTAATATAGATAAAAAGATATGAAAGATGATTATTTCATCTTGCATAATAATGTGACAATTTAAAAGAAGAAATTAAAGATGGTATGGTAGTTAAGTTTTATATGTGAGTGCTTGAGTGTCATCTATTCCATCAGCTTTAGCTCCCAAATCATTAACATTAATTGTTTTAACAAATGGTTACAGGGCAG
>BPVZ01000070.1:190361-200497 GCA_020521535.1 Rubroshorea leprosula | reverse complement strand
ATTTATATAATATTAGTCATTAAATAATATGAACTATCATATTTAATTATTCATATTTTATAATTTATCATAGGTTAAATACTCTTACTTTTTTTATTTATAATTGAATACTATATTTTATTCTTTTTTATTGCAAAATTAGGGCCTCTCCAAGTTAGTTTGCAGGTTTCTTAAGATTAATCTTTTCTTGAACAATTTTAAGATATAGTCAAATTTATTTGGTGCATTCAAATAAATTAATTTTAAAATCAAAACTCTAAATTTGATAAATATTACATTTCTAAATTGAAAAAAAAAACATTTTGACTTTGGAAAAGGATTTATGTATGATTTCTTCATAATTTAATAGAATAAAAAAATTTTCAACCCTACTATTTCTTACCCACTAAGTATATTCTCAATTTTATGAAACTCTATATATGATAAAACTTAACATATTGAAGAATTCTTTTTCTTTAAAATTAACCATTAAATCTATAATTTTATAATTTAAATTATATTATATTATAAAATCAATACCATCAAATAAAAAGAGCTTACACTTATATCATAAACACTTCTCTCATTTAATAGATAATTTTATGCAAGCTTAATACAATCTAAACCATAGAAGACAGTAACGTTAACCATGCATTTTCGACTGCAAACTCAACCTCCTTTTTTTATTTTTGGGTGAGGGTGAGGGTGAGGGTGAGGGTGGGGGTGGGGGTGGGAAGGAGGGGGAGGGCCTTAGAACGAAACTCAGCCCTTGAGGAACGTCCAGGTGCATGAAAAGCGCCGCCCTCTTTCTGTTGTCGTTGGGTCAAACAGTGGAACGCGACGCTTTTTGACTTTGGAATTGGAATTTAACGTGTGGAATTTTGGACTCTTTTTTTTTTTTTTAATTTTATGAAGATAGGCAATGAGTGGAATTTTGGACTTGATTCCCGCCTTCACTGCCATTCCAACAACCACATCATACTTTTGTTTTGTCATATTTTGTGTTGTAATTACAGTTTCGAGATTTGTGCCTCCAACCAATGACGTGATTAATTTGATGATTATTTTTATTTGTTAAAAATAAAATTTTTTAAATTTGAATCAAAATAATACGTATTTAAAATAAGATAAGATATAAAAATTAATTATTTTTTGTTATGTAATTAAAATAAAAAAAAGCTTGTACCTCAAAATAAACTATTAATTTTGGGTATAAAAACATTATAAATATTTTCTATTTTATTATTAAAAAATATATAAAATATTAATTAAAATTAATAAATTTATATTTTTATATTTTAAGATAATATATTGCATAAAAATATCTATAAGAAGTACTATCATACAATATCTTACTCATTTATTAAATTATTAATAAAATTTAATTATTTAGTATTAAATTTTAAACTTGGACTATAAATCAAAATTTTATTATTATTGAACAACAAATTAAACTAATACTTAATGTCTTAAATTATTTACCCAATTGATCATTTAAAAAATGAAAAATTATTTGGGGGAAAGGATGTAAGTTCTTATGGATTTTTTATTTAACACTTTGCAAATTCTGACGTAATTAAATAAATCCAAACTCTTAACAATTTCGCATATCCATTTACATGTGAACCTTTTTTTTTTCTTCTTTTTTTCTTTTGGTAATATCCATTTGCATGTGAATTGAGGTAGGCTAAAGCCATATGACATTCACAAGATTACACGTCTTTGCCTTTTATTTCACAACGTCATCCATCCATTTGTGGCCAACAGGCATCGGCTCTACTTGGGGCATCACTTTCATACAAAAAGTTGAATAAAAATAGGGTGAAAAATAAAAAACCAGTCTCAATCTCATCCCAAAACATAGTTTTCCTGGGATTATGTCACATGATGTGTTGGTCTATGCATAATATTGAATCATTCGGGTAAAAACAAATTAATGTAGTTTAGACAAAGTACTCACGATATGATTATGAATTTTGCCATAAATTATCATAAAACATAAAGTAAAACCAATAAATTAAGAAACAAATTTGCCTACCAACTGCATATATGAGTCACTTGTAGTTGAGAATCAAACACAGTTTCATGAGGATAGTTGTTGGTCATTATTTGCACAAGTTGGGTAAGGAAACATAAATGAAACTGATGATTTGGTAGAATTCTTGTTGGGTAATAAAACAACAGGCGTGAATTGAATTCAACTACACAAAAGTGACAATCATATGTTCTTACACACTTCGTATATACAGGATGAAACCTAATCGATTGAATTGGTCAAAGTTAATGAGAGCTTTCTCAAAATTATGAAACTTGGGGATGTTAGAAACAAGATTTGTGTAATAATTAATGTATGGAAAGTACATTTGTACTGTACCCATTTTTCCTTGGAAATCAAGGAAACCCGGCTTGCTTTTTCAGCTGTCTTTGAAAGAATTAATTAAACAAGTACTGCTAATTAATCTTCCTGGGAATTAATGTTCTAGAGGATTGGAACATTCCATTTCTATCTTTACTCTCACTGTTAAAAATGATTAAGCCTATGTAAGCAAATGGTTGAGTTGGCAAAAAAAAAAAAAAAAAACCTTCACTTAGAGTAAAAAATAGTCAGTTGAAACATTTACGATACTAAATAGATAACCTTTTAATATATTAAAAAGAAAATTCGGTACATATCCCCAGTTAGTTTGACATTATTAGAATTAAAATTTTTTATCTTGATTTAAAAAAGGAATTTTAAATGAAGAGGGATTTATTCATGGGAAAATTTTATACATTACACTTACACAAAATCTTAAATATTCATTTCTCTATTTTCAAAAATTAAGATTTTTCATGACATTTTTGGTAAAAAAAATTATACTGAATAAATGTGAATAAATCTCAATAATTGAAAAGTGAAGAGATGAATAGTGAATATTTTTTATAAGTATAATGTATAAAATTTATATGTAAATAGATCTCTATTTATTTTAAGTTAATAGGTGCGAATTAACTAAAATGTTATTGGTTTGAGAGAAATATGTATTAGCGAAGGGAAAGAAATAGGTTATCTTATTTCTTAATGCAACTCAATAATGAAAAACAATTAGCATACCATAGGTTCATATTTTATATGCATTTGGTTCTTAAATTTAAAGTTTCATGGGTAGAGGCTACCCCACAAAAAGTTGTTAAAATTAGTTTCCAAAACTGACCCAAATTAATAAGAATGAATATATTCTTTGTAAAAAAAAAACGAAAAAAGAAAAAAGAAAGAAAAGACTAATGAATATTCACATATTAAAATGCTAAGAGGAAGGCAAAAATACGTATAAAACACCCATTGGCATTGCCAATATAAGATTTTCTTTTGGTATAATTGTCCAATAGTATTTTGGGTCAGCCTAATTTTAGGCACTACACTGACATTAATTAGTAAAGTTAGAAGCAAATTTTATTGTCAACTAATCCAGGACCTCTTCAATTAGAGAAAAAAGAATTAATTATCTACAAGATAGATTAAAATTCTTAGAAATGAGTTTGGATTCCAAAACTTTTAATTATCTATTAAAAACCCATTTTGTTGGGTTTAATAAACAGGTAAGTTAATCGTGCTGATTTTTGGTATTAAAAATTGATGTCTTTCTATTTTGTTCGCCAGTCAAAATTCAATGATGTTATGAGAAAAATTAGTCCAAAAAGAGTTGTATACGAGAATTGGTTCCCCACAACAAATCGGTTTCCCATTTCCAATTTCCCATCTCTAAGGAATGGATAAACAGATAAACAAGAACTTGACTAATGGGCTGGGTAAAAGAAATATTATTTGCCTTTTCTTTTTTTTTTTTTGACAAAGATAATAGTTAGTAAGTTAGTTTTATTAATTGTTAGCAACTAGGGATTCAATCCCCAGATCTAGTGAACATCCCACATCCCTCAATGAGGACGCACGACCCATCGGGCCATTTAGTAGAGTTCGAAATATTATTTGCCATTTATTCAATCAAGATTTAAGGGTTTCTAGTCACATTTTTTTTCTTTATCCTTTAAAAATTATAGTTTATTCAAAAAAAAAAAAAAAAGATAAACGGATAAACAAGCAACTCCCCACAAGTCAAAGCCATATTTTAATTGCATTTCACCCCATGCCAAAATGTCAAAAGGAAACGCCGTGGGGGGTTAGGAGAGTGGAGAGGTGGGGTTGTGTGTTGTGACTTATGGGAGCAACTGACCCAATCCAAAGGTTCCAAATGCCCATATGAGTTTTCAATAGTTGGGCCAATTCAGCATCTAGAATAAGTGATGTATGGCCTCATTTATTTGTGTTAGTGACTTGAGGCTTGAAAATTAAGGTTTAATACTCACAAGAAGTAAATCAGGTTGGTATTTATTAATTTAAAAATTTTAATTTAAGGTGAGAGTTAAAATTTTAAATCTTATATATTGTTAAGTAATTAATTTTTTAATATACCAAAAAAAAATTGAGACTTAGATGCTTCGTTAGTGAACGTTAAGCAGTCCTTTAGTTATAGGTTTTTTGTTAATATAATATTATAGCTAGTAATCAAAATAAATATTAATTGTCTTAAATATATTTTATAAGGATGGTTACAGCCCAATATTTTCAAGCGATGGTCTACTTTTTGTATCAATAAAATATGCAAACACTTTCAATGATACTTTGTCGTATTCCAGATTTACATTTTCTAGGGAAGAAACAATTTTATCCCCTTTATCGTTGTGTGCAATCTCTTCAGTCTTGTCCTCAACATCATAATATTGTCTTCTTTTCTTTTTTTTTTTTACTGTTAAAATACTTTCAAATTAACTCTTATCTACTTCAAGATTATTTTTTAAAATAATTTTAAAAGTATATTTTTAATGTATTTAAAAAATTATTTTTTAAATGTTAATTACACAACTTAAATATTATTTGTAATTGTAGAAAAATATTGTAATTGTGAATTTCTTAATATTTTATTATAAAAAATTATATTATTATTTAATACTTACTTTAGAAAAATTTATACATTAATATAATTACAAAATTATATAAAATATTAATTAAAATTAATTTTAATTACTATAAATTAACACTTTTATAAGATTTTATAAAAAGAATAACACCAAACATAAATGTTGAATGTAAGTCATCTACTTATAAAATCACACATCCTTACCCAACTCTTAATATTATAGTATTTTTTTATCTTGATTGCACAGGTGGTTATCGGACGGTGATCAGCGGAGCTATTCAGGAGCATCATCGGAATATTCCTCACAAAACGGTGACGAAGATCCAGAATTTAGTATGGACGAGATTAGCGCCGAGGATGATGATAGCATTGATTTGGAGCAGTTTCAAAAGGAAGGAGTTTTGAATTCAAATAATAAGGATATAATGGGTTAGGCGGAAGTTGGCATGAGTGGCGGGATTGAACAGAATCAGGGAGATGGGAGGATGGTGGACTCGCATGGGCTGGTAAAGGATAATGGGTTGATAGATGTTATTGGGCCGGGAGTTAGTCTTACTGGGATGGTTGAACATTGTAAAAGCTTAAGGCCCAATGACATAGATCTAGAAGGATCCGCACGTGACAAGGTCGGTAAAGAGGTGATGGGTAAAAGGATGAGGCAAATTGCAAATTGCTATTGTTGAAAACTGATGCAAAGTGGTTATTGTCTTTATCTAATTTGTTTTTTAGTTTGTTATTTAGTTTGAATAAGTCTTCCTGATTTTTCTTCAGAGAGTGGGGTAGTTGCTGTTTTTTAGGATAATTTGTTGAGTTAGTTTTGCCCATAATTTCAGTTAAAGTACAGTACGTGGGTATCATGTTACAATCCCACTACTTAGAGTTCCAGTATATATTTATATGTTTTTTCAATGAATTTAAGTATTCAGAAAGTCATCTTTTACTTCTCAATCACTTTGTTATCTATCTCCATTTTTTCTGTTCTTCTCCAACAAATTGTGGTATCAAAGCCAAGTTCGATTGGTTTTTTTTGTGAAGTTGAGACCATTGCTGAAGCAAAGGGATCTCAGAAGCTGTAGCTATTTTCATCATGGCCAGCAATTCAAATTCATTGAATTTGTCCCAATCCTTGGTACGCATATTCAATGGAGAAAACTATGTTTTTTGGAGTATTAAAATGAAGACCTTTTTTGTCTCACAAGATTTGTGGGATCTTGTGGAGAATGGGTTTGCTGAAACTGAGAAGTCACTAGCAGCAGAGGTGAAAGATCTTCGGAAGAAGGACGCAAAGGCATTGCTTGTATTGCAGCAAGCGGTAACTGACTCAATCTTTCCTCGGATTGCAAATGCCACAAAGTCAAAGGAAGCTTGGACCATTCTGAATCAGGAGTTTTATGGAGATGACAAGGTAACAATTGTGAAACTTCAAACTCTGCGTAAAGAATTTGAAAACTTATGCATGAAAGTAAGTGAGTCAGCTCAAGATTTCTTTAGTAGAGTTTCTGTCATTATTAATCAATTGAAAACTTATGGTGATCAAGTTGATGATTGTAAAGTTGTTGAGAAGGTTTTGAGGTGTCTACCATTTAAGTTCGATCATGTTGTAGCTGCTATTAAAGAGTCAAAGGATTTCTCTGTTTATTCTCTTAATCAATTGATGGGCTCACTTTTAGCACATGAAGAGAGAATGAACAAGTTTGCAGAGAAGAACATGGAGCAAGCCTTTCAAACAAAGGTAGAGATCTCTAGCCAGGAGAAAACTGATCACAGAGACTCTATTAGTAGAGGAAAAGGTAGAGGAGGCTACCGTGGTCGTGGACGAGGCCAAGGGGGATCAAGCTCAACTCATCAGAAGTACGAGAATGGACAAAGAGGTAACCAAAAGCAGAATTATAAGTGGAAGCAGTGCCATTTTTGCAAGAAACATGGGCACATCGAGGCAAACTGTTGGGAGAAGGCAAAGCAACAAGCAAACTTTGTTGAAGAAAAAGAAGTTGAAGAGAACTTGTTCCTCACCAGTTTAATTCCAAATGTCAGCAATTCTGACTTGTGGTTTCTTGATAGTGGATGTAGTAATCATATGACAGGTGTTAGAAGCCTTTTCCGGAATATCGATGAGACAGTGAAGCTGAAAGTTCGGCTTGGAGACAATAAGCAGGTGCAAATTGAAGGCAAGGGAACAATTGCAATTAGAACCAAGTCAGCTATCGAAAAGTTGATTCATGATGTTTATTACATACCTAACTTGGCACATAATTTGCTTAGTGTGGGTCAGTTGGTAGAGAATGGGTATTTGGTTGAATTTCATGATGGCTTGTGTGAAATCAAGTGCAGTAAATCTGATATGTCTCTTGCTAAGATTCCCATGGCTAAAAATAAAATGTTTCCACTTGAGATCTCATGTTTGAATGACCTTGCACTTGTTGCAAATGTTAAAGATGACTCCAAGTTATGGCATATGAGATATGGGCATTTGCATTTTAATGGGTTGAAATTGTTGAGTCAGAAAAAGATGGTTTATGGTTTGCCCTCTATTATTCCTATTGATGATGTTTGTGAAGGTTGTGTTTATGGGAAGCAGCACATAAATGCATTTCCAGTTGGGAAAGCATGGAGAGCAAAGGAGCCTTTGGAGTTAGTACATGTTGACATTTGTGGGCCAATGAGAAATTTGTCTTTGAACAAGAGGAAATATTTTTTATTGTTCACTGACGATTTTTCTTGTATGAGTTGGGTATTTTTCCTTGTTCAGAAGTCAGAAGCTCTTGAGAAATTTCAGGAATTCAAAGCTTTTGCAGAGAAAGAATGTGGCCATGAAATAAAAATTCTTCGAACTGATAGGGGAGGAGAATTTTTATCTAATGAGTTTGGTAGTTTCTGCAAGCAGAATGGGATCAAGAGGCAACTTACTGTAAGAAGAACTCCAGAACAGAACGGGGTTGCTGAAAGGAAAAACAGAACAGTTGTAGAGATGGCAAGGAGCATGTTGAATGAGAAGAAACTTCCACAAACCTTCTGGGCTGAAGCAGTTGCTATTGCTGTTCATATTCTCAACATTTCTCCAACAAAGGCAGTGCGAAATATGACTCGATATGAAGCATGGTGGAAACGGAAGCCCAATGTAAGTAGTTTGAGAGTTTTTGGTTGCATTTCTTATGCCATGATAGCTTCTAATGATCGTACAAAGATGGACCAGAAAAGTGAGAAGTGTATTTTTGTTGGATATAGTTGTGAGTCCAAGGGTTATCGTTTGTATAATCCTATTACTAAGAAGCTGATTATTCGTAGAAATGTTGTTTTTGATGAGAACAGTGCATGGGAGTGGAATGAAGGAAAGATTCGGCACTTGTCATATGAAGAAAGTGAATCCAGTGAGCCACAAGCAGAGGAGACGGAAGTTGGCCAACAATCTTCTCCTACACTGAGTTCTCCAACAAGGTTGCCACAATCTGCTCCAACTCCTCAACCTCGAAGGATGTTCACTAGAAGCATGTCTGGTGCCATTCTTAGGAAGGAAAAACCTTTGGAGCAAGTTTATGACCTAGATACTTATGCACTTCTGGTGGTAGAACCTACTTGCTATGATGAGGCATATGGAAAACATGAATGGGAAAATTCCATGAAGGAGGAGATAGATTCGATTGAGAAGAACAACACTTGGGAGCTTGTAGATAAACCAGAAGGGAGGACTCCAATTGGTGTGAAGTGGGTCTATGGAGTGAAGTATAAAGCAGATGGGAGTGTGCAAAAATACAAGGCAAGACTTGTGGCCAAAGGCTATGTGCAAAAACATGGTATTGATTTCCTTGAAACTTTTTCTCCTGTTGCTAGATTTGAGACTGTTAGATTGGTGATAGCATTAGCAGCTCAAATGAAATGGAAGATTTTTCAGTTTGATGTTAAATCTGCTTTCTTGAATGGTTGGTTGGAAGAAGATGTCTATGTTGAGCAGCCTGAAGGATTCATTGTTCAAGGCAAAGAAGAAAAGGTGTACAAGCTCAAGAAAGCTCTTTACGGACTCAAGCAAGCCCCACGAGCCTGGTATGGTAGACTTGATTCGTACTTGCATGATAATGATTTTCATCGCAATGAAAATGAGCCCACTTTGTATGTGAAGGTGAAAGGAGGTGATATTCTCATTATTTGTGTTTATGTGGATGATATTATTTACACTGGTTCTTCTAACATTCTTATTGAAGAATTTAAGAAGAATATGTCTGCTGAATTTGACATGTCTGATTTGGGGCTGCTGCATTATTTCCTTGGGTTACAAATTTACCAAACTGATTATGGTATTTTTGTTTCACAAGAGAAGTATGCATTGGATTTGCTGAAAAAATTCAACATGCAGAATTGCAAGATGTATGCTACTCCTATGAACACAAATGAGAAGTTGACAGTAGATGATGGAACTCCAAGAGCTAATGAGAAGTATTTTAGAAGTATGGTTGGCGGATTAATGTATTTGACTCACACTAGACCTGATATCATGTTTTCAGTTAGCTTGGTTTCAAGGTTCATGCATAATCCCTCTGTGCATCATCTTGGAATAGCAAAACGAATTCTCTGTTACATCCGAGCAACAAGCAACTTTGGAATTTGGTACAAGCCAGTGCCTGACTTTAAATTGCTTGGTTTTACTGATAGTGATTGGGCAGGTTCTGTAGATGACAGAAAAAGCACAAGCGGATATATATTTAATCTTGGCTCGGGTGCTGTATCTTGGAGTTCAAAAAAGCAAGAATGCACTGCATTATCTTCCTCTGAAGCAGAATATGTTGCTGCTTCATCAGTTGCTTGTCAAGCAATTTGGATGCGAAGGATTATGAAAGATTTGCAGCAAGTTCAAGAGAAGGCAACAAAGATCTTCTGTGACAACAAAGCAACAATTTTAATGACCAAGAATCCAGTGTTTCATGGAAGAACAAAACATATTGAGCTGCATCATCACTTTATCCGAGGTGCTGTTGCAGATGGATTAATTGCTTTGGAGTATTGTTCAACAAGTGATCAAGTCGCTGATGGATTTACTAAAGGACTCTGTTTTAGTAAATTCATGAAGTTCCGTAACTCACTTGGAGTTGCAGAGTTTGCATCAAGGGGGGATGTTGAAAACTGATGCAAAGTGGTTATTGTCTTTATCTAATTTGTTTTTTAGTTTGTTATTTAGTTTGAATAAGTTTTCCTGATTTTTCTTCAAAGAGT
>BPVZ01000070.1:124569-158490 GCA_020521535.1 Rubroshorea leprosula | reverse complement strand
TTTATTAAATTTATATTATATTTTTTAAGATAAAAATTTATATTATATATACTTTAATCATATTGAGAATTGAGAATATTTTGAATGAGAGTGTTCGTTCGTATTTCTCGCCTCTAAATTTAACACTCATGTGAGGTGAATTTAGGTTGAATTTCTATGGAATTGGGGCCTCCCAAAAGACAAAAGTTGAAATTATTACACAACAATTTAGGTTGTCTGTCTGAATTATCCTGATTATACCCGTCCACCAATCACATCTTCCCACGTCATAATCAGGGGGAAATCTCTGAAACAGAAATTGACATTTTTCTCCCTCGATTAACCAAAATTCAGGTTAATTTTCTCATGTCTATGACGTGGCGTGTTCTGATTGGTTGTCTTATATATCCGGGCCGTACTCGATTAACACCTTCTTTGCTTCTATTGGATAAGCGATTTTTTCAAAACCTTAAAAAAAAAAAAAAAGGGAAACTCTCTGTTTTTATTTTTATTTTTTTAGCATTTTCTCAGGAAAGTAAAAGCAGTGACATAGGTATTGGAGATGGAAGAAGAAGGAGCTCTCCTCCTCACAACCCTCTTCAAGTTTAGTGTAATCCAGAAAAACCCAGAAGAAAAAACAGGAAATTTCTTTGATTTTCTTCACTGATCAAGGCTAGCTTTTCTCTGTAGATCTGTGGAGAGCTCTGTTTTTTTCCATCTATCCTTTGTTCTACTGATATGGGTTTTCAGACTGGTAAGTTTTTGTTTTGAATTTGATTAAAAGTTTTGATTTTGGTTTAGTTTTGATTCAAGAAGAAGAAAAATGGAAGAACCTTCTTTTGTTGAGGCTATTCTGTTGATCATGCTGTTTCCCCAAATCTGTTGTCTTTCTTTTTGGTTTTTTAATAGGATATGTGAGTGATCACATGTGGGAGATTTTTGTTCATGGGTTGGTGTTTCGGTTGCTTTTGATTTTTCTGTTTTAGCTAAAAAAAATTTCTGTTGTTCTTTAGCAGATCTTTTTGCTGTTTTCTGTTTCTTAGTTTCTGTTTTTGGGTTTCTTTGGGTAGGAATGACCGTTGAAAGGTTTGTCAATTATGATCCTGTATTCCTGATATAGTGAGTGTTAGATTTTCTATTTAACTTTGTATCTAACGAGTGTGTGTATCTGCCTGTCGATTCTGCTATTTTTTAGTTTCTGATTGTTTGTATTTTGCTTAATGGGTGTTTGGTTTCCAGGAAAACTGAAGAAAAATTAAAGGAAAATATTTTGTTTTGTTCTTTGAGTCTTCTTGGGTTTGTATCATTATTTTCAATTTCTTCCCATTTTCCTTTGTTCGTTTGGTGATAAGTACTAACCCTGTTTGTTTCTTAGGAAACTTTCTGAAAGTTAAGAAAAAGAATTCCTTGAGTCTGCCTTTTTTTCTTTTTTCTTTTTATTTTTATTTTTTATTTTGTCTGGTGATCTATAGCTTGGTGTGGAACATCTATTAATTGCTTCAATCCTTTATTACAAAGTGGGTTTTGTTGTTCATATTTGATACTGCCTCGAACTATTTCTCTCTTAGTTTTAAACTGGATATCCTTATTTAACTCCGATCTGGTTGTTTTGTTGGCTTTCTTATGAGTCGGGTGTTTTCTAGATGGAAGTATTTTATTTTGCCATGTGTTGTCCTTTTCTCATCATCCTGATGTATCTTATTTAATATTGTGCAATTGGTTTTTCCTCATCTGAAGTTATGTTTATCCACAGGTTAATTTTAATGGGAACCATTCCGAATCTCAGTTGGATTCATAGCATGTGAAAGCATGTGCTGTGGATCTGAGTGGTTAAAGTCAACACTGCCTTCAACACAATCTTTTATTTCTTTTGAAGATAGTAGACATCTCAGTATGAATATGAATCACTTGACTATAGAGACTGAAGATACTTTTGCAAGCTTGCTTGAACTCGCTGCCAATAATGATGTTGAGGGCTTTAAGCGATCTGTTGAGCGTGATCCTTCCTGTGTGGATGAGGTGGGACTGTGGTATGGCCGGCAGAAGGGCTCGAAACAGATGGTCAACGAGGAGAGGACCCCTTTGATGGTTGCTGCCACATATGGCAGTCTTGATGTTATCAAACTTATTCTTTCATCATCGGATGCTGATGTCAACTGCTCCTGTGGCCACGACAAAAGCACCGCCCTTCATTGTGCTGCTTCTGGTGGGGCTGAGAATGCTGTGGATGTTGTGAAACTGCTTCTAGCAGCAGGTGCTGATCCGAACTTGGTGGATGCGAATGGTTATCGTCCTGTTGATGTTATTGTCGTTCCTCTAAAGCTTGGAGCTGTGAAATTAACACTTGAAGAGCTTCTTGAAACTGAGAGTTCCATTCTGGAGCGCAATCTAAGGGTTTTGACAGCCACTGTAAATTCAAACTCTCCACCTCTTTCACCTCGGGAGAATGGATCCCCATCATCTGCTTCAGGTTCCCCTCTAAAGTCAAGGTTAAATGGTGCCTCAGTTCCCTCTGGATCAGAGAAGAAAGAATACCCTGTTGATCCATCTCTTCCAGACATCAAGAATAGCATCTACTCAACTGATGAGTTCCGGATGTATTCGTTCAAGGTAAGGCCTTGTTCGCGTGCTTACTCCCATGATTGGACAGAGTGTCCATTTGTTCATCCAGGTGAAAATGCTCGAAGAAGGGATCCCAGGAAGTACCATTATAGTTGTGTTCCATGCCCTGATTTTCGCAAAGGGGCGTGTAGACGTGGTGATATGTGTGAATATGCGCATGGTGTTTTTGAATGCTGGCTACACCCTGCTCAGTATCGAACCCGGCTATGTAAAGATGGTACTAGTTGTGCAAGAAGAGTCTGCTTCTTTGCCCACACTGCTGAGGAGTTGCGGCCTCTATATGTTTCTACTGGTTCTGCAGTTCCATCTCCTCGTTCAAGTACCTCTGGTGCTTCTGCTATGGATTTTGCTGCAGCACTCAGTCTTTTACCTGGATCACCTTCATCTGTATCAGTTATGTCCCCATCACCATTCACACCTCCCATGTCTCCTTCTGCTAATGGCATGTCGCACTCTAATATGGGCTGGCCACAACCTAATGTACCTGCTTTGCATCTTCCTGGGAGCAGTCTTCAGTCTAGTCGCCTGAGATCCTCTCTTAATGCAAGAGACATTCCGGTAGAAGACTACAATTTGTTGTCAGATTTTGATGTGCAGCAACAGCAGCTACTGAATGAGTTTTCTAGCCTCAATCAGCCTTCTCTTAGTTCTAATTCTTTGAACAGATCTGGTCGAATGAAGACCCTGACCCCATCAAATCTTGATGACCTCTTCTCTTCTGAGAGTTCTTCTCCTCGATTCTCTGATCAAGCATTAGCTTCAGCTGTTTACTCCCCAACCCACAAATCTGCTGTTCTCAGTCAGTTTCAGCAGCAGCAGAGCATGTTGTCACCGATAAATACAAATTTTTCTCCAAAAAATATTGAAAACTCTTTGTTGCAGGCCTCTCTTGGGGTGCCATCATCTGGTAGGATGTCCCCCCGAAATGTGGAACCTATATCACCAATGAGCTCTCGGGTGTCCATGTTAGCTCAACGTGAGAAGCAACAACAATTTCGTAGCCTGAGCTCTCGGGAACTTGGCTCTGGCTCCAATGTTGTTGTTGGCTCCCCGGTAAATTCTTGGTCAAAGTGGGGATCTTCTAATGGGAAGCCAGACTGGGCTGTCAATGCAGATGAGTTAGGCACACTACGCAGGTCATCATCATTTGAGCTTGGCAATGGAGAGGAGCCTGATCTATCCTGGGTTCAATCTCTTGTTAAGGAATCTCCAACTGACATCAGAGAAAAGCTGGCAGCACCAATCCAAGGCGTTTCAACCGGTGGTTCTGCAGGTGAGAGTTTGAATATGAACTCTCAGATAGATATTGATTCAGTAGATCATGCTGTGTTGGGAGCATGGCTCGAGCAAATCCAGCTTGATCAGCTTGTGGCCCAGCAAAACTGAAATCAGTTTCACTGAGCCCTGAGGTAGAACAGAAAGGTTTTGGTAAATAACATATAATTTTTTTTCAAGTTTTTGGGATTTTGTTGGTTATGAATGTGCACAAGGTGAAGAAGGCAATTGGGGAAGTCAGTTGCCAAGGGAAATTCATTTTCACCATTTATTATTACAAAAAAAAAAAAAAAAAAAAGTTGAGTAAACCCCTGGATTATGTTTAAACAAATTACACCCAGTCTAGGTCTTTATATTTCAAAATTAGATTATTATATTGTCATTTGATTTTTTTTGCTGTTCTATGACCGACTTTGGTCAATATCAATGAAATCAAAATCCTATCTTTCCCTTACCCTCTTTCTAGTTATATTTATTGTCACCTTTGATAAAAGATCATCTGAGGGTGGATCAAGAAGTTGTCAGTTCAAGGGGTTGGATTGCTTCCCGGAAAATGGTCCATATTTTGGGGATAAGCAAGGAAATTTTGTTTCTTCTAATTTAGTTTGGAGTCAATAATTCTGACCAGGGTGGAGAAATTATGATCCTCCGATGTGGATGTAACATTCAACTATAGTTTATTGCTACTGCTATTCTAATACCTTCATTGTTACGTAACTATTTATTTCTTTGGTGACATCAAGTTGTGTCTTCCTTTTTTAGTATATCTAATGTTGAGACATACAACATCTGAACCTTAGGCCTGTGGGGACTATGGCAGTGTTTTCTTTGTCGCTTTAATATTATTGTCTGGAGTCTCTCCTTCCATCTCATTGGAATTGCTGGAATGGGATGGATGGGAAGTTGGGAACATGTGATGGTGGGATTAGGGGATTATGGAATGTGGATGTGGGAATAAAAAAGCATTCCTAATGATTCTTCAATCTTGATGAGAAAGATCAGATGCTTTGGGTCACTATTTTTATTGTTTAGGACTCTGGATTCTCCCTCAGGAGATGCTACTTTATGGTAATAACATTATTCTTCATCTTGATGCAAGTTTCTTTCTGTTCCCACATGAACGTCAGCTGGTGTCTCCTTCCCAATTCTACCTTGCAAACTGCCATCATATATTATAGTCATGTAGATTACAAGCTTCAATTCTTTTCAGGTACTCTCCTTAGATCTACCTGTTGAAAGATCATAAGAAATTCATCGAGATCTTTTAGCTTTGTTGGGATTGTTAACGAGCGTGTAAAGGTGAAGTTAGGTAGAATTTTTCTTTCCTTTCGGTGCCATAGTTTGATGGGGTAAATTTTAAAAAGAAGAAAAATGCAGCAAAAGGGGAAAGGATAACAAAAGTGGGCAAAGTACTCTTAAAATTTGGTAATTTATGTGTGCAGCGATGGTCATGCCCTTTTGTGGTTGTTAAAGAGGATAGATATGGACCATCAGGAAAATAAAATCCATCATGAAGAAAGTTGGATGATGAATTTGTTTGCTTTCCATCAGAAAAGTGTAGAATTATGGAAAGATGATGCCACCTTCTCATATTCTCTCCATATTTTTCTCTCTTTTGTTCTCCCACCCAATCAAACTAAACAAAAACAAGTTGGTATTATTTTTTTTCTTTTTTCAATTTATATGGGGGGAATATAAAAATTTTAATTTGAATTCAAAATCCCATCTAGGGTTCTTGAAATGATCATAAATGTTAAAAATGTTGTTATCTTTTGGGAGGTGAGGGAATGGTAGTTGAGTTTGGTGGGCATTGTGGGGGGTTTGGGTTTATATAATGATGTTGGAAGAGGTTGCTAGTTTAGGCTATATCATAAATTTCCCTAAAAATATTAATTTCATTAGTTGAAAGTTGATTGAGACATTATTGTTATTTTTATTTTTTTGCTTAAACCACTCAATGTGGTTTTGTTATCATGCATGTGGTAGGTTGTTTTATCTCTCATATTCACATCATGAATTTCAAAAGTTTGTGCATCAACATAAGTTTCTCTTTATTGTGGTTAATATAATTGTTCATGTTATGTTAGGAAAAGAAGGGTAATGTTGTATATAGGATCTCCAATGTAATTATGACCTTTTGATTTAGATTCTATTTGGTTTTATTTATAATTATTAATTGATAATTAATAAAACAATAAATATTAGTTTAAAATCAGTTGCTTAGAAAAAGGACTTTAAATTAATAACATCAATTAAACAAAATACATCCTTAGGTTGTTAAAAAGGAAGTTGGTGCAATGAAAACAAAAGATGAAGAGATCCTTTAAGAGATTCAGAGATTAGGTTTTGTGAACAAAATAATTATCTATAAATGGACAACTATTTTAAGGAATTGGTGAATGTGACATCCCCCTGTTTTCATGACAAAGATATCCCATCTTAAATCAAATATATAAAATATAACTTAGGGTTTTATAAAGATGTAAGTATGTGTCATCCTATGTATTTTATGCATTGCCTTTTTAACCATCTTTGATTCTATTCTCCTCTCAGGCTCTGACCAATGAAAATAAATTCAAATGAAATAAATAAATCAGTTGATGTGAAACATTTTTGTTAATAAATTGAAAACAAAATAATTATCCTTATTTTTAAAACTCCTTTTCAGTGTATGTTTGATCAAATTTTCCAAAAAAAAACTTTATATACTGTATAAGTTGTTGCTGACTTATATATAATTTTTTAAAATGTGTTTTCACTTGTTCTTTAAAAAATATAAAAACTTTACTCAAATAACACTTTTATAGAAGTTTCAACATGATCCAACATCTTTTAACACATCAAACTATGCTTCGAGAAATATTGTAGTGATGATTTGTGGACCTCAAACAACATTAAAATTGGGAGAAGATTCATACAACACATTTTCAAGATTGATAAGGCACTATAACAAGGTAGTCAATTATCCTGTTTACGAACAACATGTCCATTGAAATGAATCTAATATTACAGGGTGAATTTCCGTATTTTTCATGTTCAAAGGTTGAGAATCCTGAAACATCTGTTACAAGAGCAGATTACTGACATAAAAAGAAGAAATTGGGATGCCTGTACCATATATCTGTTTTTGGAGACAATGCTAATGCTGAATGGAAGGAACCATTCCAATACATTTGATCTTCCGTTTTCCTCCAGGAGAATTGTATGGAACAGCATTGCAAGACCATAAAATTAAAATTGCATCACTGGGAATATGTACACAACAATCAGCTTCTAAGAAAGCGCCAAGGCCCTGTTCCGGTACCTATCCTGAAATACAGATAGAGTAGTTTGCCATGTTAATCTGGGAAACGCCTTAGTGTAGGGCATTGTTAGGTTATGTTACACTATCCCTTCAAAAGAGTGAAGGAAAAGAAACACTAATCTTTCATTAAGAGATGTTACCTAAAAAGACCGGCAAATATTCGCAAGGTCATGTAGATACATAAAGCAATCCAGATGCCGATATAACTGTGGCTGGAGGATAGTATGAACAAGCAAATAATGCTTACAATTGCCACCATAACCTGAGGGTAAGGTTAAAGAAAGATACAGAAGAATATAGAAACTGTTAATGAGAATGGGATGGAATGTTCAAATGCAGAAGGGTGTGATATCAGACTTTAAAAACTTGCGTGGTTAGGAAGCAATGGAAACATCTTTACCATAGAGAAGGCAGAGTATGCAAAATCGGATGCTCCATAATTGACTCCATCAAAAACAAAGGCCAAAGCATTAAGTGGTTGAGTTGCTGCAACAAACTAAAACCGACAAAAAGGAAAATCTCAACTCTGAAAATGTTCTAGTATTCAATGGGAAAGATGAAAAACCTCTGTTGTAATTTTGAGAAAGGTAGAGACAGTTACCGGAATGCCAAGGCTAATCAGTTGCAACACGCTAATGTCCTTTGTAAATAATCCGGAGGAAAATGGTAATACAGCTGAAAGGATGATTGAAAGAACAAGCCCCAGAACCAAGGCAGACTGCATTTGGAACATTAAGCAATCAGAACACCATTAAAGGGAAGAGAATAATGCTATCGTCTAAAAGGATTAGAACCTGTAAAACCCGTGAGGCCGTGGCTAAGACTTTCTCGTAATCCTTCTTTGCAAATGAGCTTGCAAGGATTGCCTGAAAAAGGTGGAAAGACATTTTAGAAGTAATTGCAGTTATCCCAACTGCTGTGAAGTTCTTACTGACAAAATTGGAGCTTAAATAAGAAATCTTACTTGTCCAGCAATGGCCAATCCATCAGCAAGCAAAGATGTTGCAAGCCAAATCTGCAAGCAAACCTGAAAGGCAGCCATTGATGTTGATCCCTGCCTTGCAGCCAGTGATGCTGCAACAGTCACACAGATTGTTGCAGCTATTACCTTAACCAATAGCAGCAATCCTGATTTGAAGGGCACGGAAATTACAATCATCAGTGCTCTATCTTCTTTCTTCCCGCAAATAAAGTAAAATCGTTTGTCATGAAAATTGGAGAGCACACACACACACACACCAACACATCTTTAGTACAATATATGCCTCACTAAACCAATAAAATGTTTATGAGAGGACAGTTATCATTATTGTCATTACTTGTGGTGGTACAGTCCATAGAGTACCATATGATAAGTTAAAAGTCCTCACCATTTTCAAGGAACCGCCGATATTGGACATCTTTAAAACTTGGAGGTAATAAATCCACTTGAGCACTTAACCTCCAAAAGAGAATGAAGGCAATTATGTACCTAAACCAAACAGACAACAAATCATTAGCTGTAAGGTGTCTGATCATAAGAGTTAAGGTGTCTGATAAAGCAAGTAGAGAGACTTACGGAAATCAGAACCATGAAAATGAAACTTTACCAATAAAAATTGAGACTTACTGAGAAATGACGTGAGCAATGGCTGCACCATTGACACCCAGATGGAGTGTGAAAATGAATATTGGATCCAAAACAACATTTGCTGCATCTCCCACCACTGCATTGACATTAGAAGGTGGAATGAGATTGAGGTTGACCAACACATTAAAGTGGTAGGATAGAAGAAAACATCAAAAGAACTACTTAATTCTTTTCAGGAGAAATGAAAACAAATATCAAGAAGTACTTTGCTGAATTTCTAACAACAGGATCACACACAAAGCAATTTGTAGATGCCAAGGCAATGATGCTATCAGAAAAACAGTGAGGGAGAGGTTGGGAGGGGGGGATTGTGAAGCGTAAATTATCTCTCTTATCCTTTGTATTTGAACCAAAGGCCAGTGAAGTTCAGAAATTTAGCTATGAACTTTTATAGTTCTATTCAAGCAGGTTCCCAAGGTGCAAAATCTAGATGTCAGAAACTAATAAGCTGAAGTTCAAAATCATCCAACAAATACATGATTCTTCACACGCCCTTCTTTTGCCTTGCACTTCTGTTGTGTCAAAGCAAAAGAGGAAACAAATGAAGTTAACATTTAGGAAAAGATTCTAGTTTATCATTTCCATTTGAGATTTGAGGAAAGAAGGATTAAAGATGCCAATGACATCATAAACTAAAATTTCACTTTCATAGTTTATTCCCTGACAATAAGTAAAATGTTTTCCATCAATTATGAGGTGATTATCTTAACAGTTCAAGACAAAATAACCATCCATTTTCCGCATAGTTATTTCTGCATATGATAGTGAAAAAATGGAAATGATAACATCAAACAAAATATAAAACCGATTTCAAATTCTGTAGTAGATAAATCAATTCTAAATGCCAAGCTCCAATTAAGCTGCTTTCTTTGCATAATTCTAATATGCGACCATACTCTTAGAAATTAACATGAATAAACCAAAACTTGAAAGGAAGCACAGCTTACTGGTAGCATATAAAGGAGTTTTTGTATCCTTAAATCCTCGAAAGATCCCCTGCATGGCCAAAGAGAGAAGAATAGCTGGAGCACCAAATGACCTTAATGTCAAGTATCTCTCTGCTGGTTTTAGCATTGGAGATTCCTGCAGAAATAAAATTACCACTGCCGTTATTACAGATATCAACTGACTCAACAATTGACTCATTGGATTTATTGAGTTATTAGGCTTGGATTTATCTTTTCAACAATAGGGATTCTTTCTAGAGTAGCATGGGCCAATGAGTCTTCGGGTCATATTAGAGTTAAGACCCAAAGGAAACTTGGACTTTAATAATTTGGACTGTATTCACAATTTATTAATATGAAAAATGATAGAGGGTTGTTGAGATGGTTCAAATAAGTCTAAGCCATAAGAAACTAGCTACCAATTTTACAGACACTATATTGTATCAGCTTTAAAAATATAACTATCTAGACATTTCTATCAAGGTAGAACCATGTTGTATGAATGCGGCTAGGATTGTTTGATGTAGATAAGGGAAAAAATAAGTGTAAGAAAGAATATTGAAACTTTAGTTACTAGAGAAGAGAATAGGAAACACTTACAGAATTTACACCCATGTAGCCTAACAGAGGTTTTGCCGTGAAAATGAGGAACAAAGTTTGGATTATCCCAAGAATGCTACCGATAAATAGAGCTGAAGATGCAGATGGAATATGTCTTCTCTTTTGCTCCATTTTGGCCTTTCTTGTGTCACTGAAGCCTACAGATGATACAAAAGGAAGGAAGCTGGTTACTGGAATAGCACAGAAGCCAAAACACACCAAATCTGACAAAAAGAACCTAAAACAGTAGGGACCTTATCTAAAAATGCAATCTAGTGGCATCGTGATAATGCCCCTTGAACGAAAGCAAGTAAGGATAGGGAAAGCATACCAACTTGAGTTATCAGCTTTTCCATTTCACTGTCAGAAGCACAACCCATTTCAATTTCCTCAATTTCCTCTGCTTCAGTACATGAACTACTGGTAGCATCTTCCTCAGCAACAAAAGAAGTAGTAACACTGACAAGAGGGAACATGGTGATCCTTGATACTTGATTAAATATAGCAATTGAAACTCCTACTGCAGCAAGCTCCACAGGACCTGTAAGCACATGAAGCAAAAACCAAAGAAAGATATGAGAACTTATCCAATATCAGCTTAATGAGTGACCATGAATGAATAGATTACTTAATGATGAGAAACTCTGAAATTATCCATGTAGAATAAAGTATAAACCGATTAGTAGACGAGAAGTGATTTCTACAACCTTGTATAATCTTCACTATATCTGACTCTAATCAAAATATAACAAGATAGTAGAAACCAGTTTTGGGTAGGACATGGAAAACCTATATCACTTTGCTAGGATATGTAGAATCAATAGATATAAAGGTAATTTGGTCTTTGCCAATTTGCCAAAAAAGCAGAGATAATATGTTATAATGCACACATAGTCACCCAAAAAATAATCAACAACCTATTCGTCCTATGAATGCTGTGTCTATCAGAGATGCAACAGGATCTGCTGCCAATGCAAGTGTGGCTGGAACTGCAATCTGTATTATTTCCAAGCCCAGTTCATCCTTCTTGAAAACATTCCTGGACATAGCATTAAAGAACATTATATCAGAATTTTGGATTAGCAAACAATAATCAATTTCTCATAATAAAATAAAAAGGAATAAATTGGATATTATCAATTATTACCAAAGATGGCAGAGAAAAAGGAGGGGGGGAAATGGAAAATTGGGTTAGTTTTATCTGAAGAAGTGTTCAAATTAGGTTAAATGGAAATCAAGATAGTTGACTGGAGACAATTAACAGCAAGCTAAAACATTTTGACTAGTAGAAATAACAGGCCTAAACTCTGATTGCAATGAGTACCTTGTGTCCTTGAAGAACACCAAGAGGGGTATCTTCCCAATATTCTTCCACAGACAGAAACCAGTATCTGCAGCCATGAATAGAAACAGGCTTCGAAGGTGCAGCTGATTTGTTCAATCCTAAATTGCCCTAAAGTAAATCTAAAACTTCCTTGAAATGAAACAGACAGCCTTTGAACTTGTCAGAATCACCATTCATCTTCGCCATGTGACAAAAAGAAATCCCTCAATTTGGAAACTTCTGCCTCCAAAGAATGGCAATACGAGGAAGCTGTCAATGACAACCAGACACAGAGAAAGAATCTGCAGGAATCAAGATGGCTATCCTCTTTCAGAAATCTGAGGGAAGCAATTTTGCTGACACAGGTGATGGATAGAAATTCCATTTAGACAAGAAGCCATTTGAAAATTTTCTACCCCAGATAGTGCAAGAAATAAGCCTCCCTCAGTTCTTTACAACCCAATGTCCAAGAGAATTATATTATATAATATAAAGCAGTTCATTAAAGTACGACAATATGCAAGCAAGCCAAAAACAGACCACCACCAGAATAAGACAGTCAAAGTCAACAATCATGGAGGCAATAGGATTGGGGTCCGCTAGAAGATGCGTCAGATTTTACAATTCGAGGAACTTGAATGGTGTGTACCAACCGTCGGAGACGTATGCCAAAGACCAGACCCCACCGGAGACCTGCTCCATTTCCTCCAGAAGGAGGGACGCGGAAATAGACATCTGCCCCATTTCCTCTCGTGGGTCTCCATCTCATGAATTGTGTCCCCTTTGTTCCAGTATTGTTCCCAGGACCCCTGTTTCCTTGATTACTCGACCATCACATGCATTGGCCTCTACAGGTTCAGAAATATACTTGCTTCTTTCTATGTATCTCTAATTTGTGCATTGGCGGAAAGATCCCATTTCCCTTTGCAAATATTAATTTTTGTTTGAAAATTTTGCGAGACCCGTCATCTGGGTGCAGGAAGAATTCGTCATACAAGTTCAAATTATTGATCTTTGATCTTTCTCACATGTCCAAGCAGAACCACAGAGGTTTCTGATATGGAAGCTGGAAACTTTTTGCGAGTGCTTCAATAAGAATGAAGAACAGAAAAGAAAAAACATTTAACAGAAGATGTATTATTACAAGAAATTGAATAATGAAAAGGAGAACAAAATCAGCAATTGTACAAGTTAGAAAAGCTCCAAGATTCCTTCTGTCCACAATTCATTGCCAAAGTTCAACAACTTAGTCCAAATCAGACAGCAAAAAGCCAACAGGAAAATTGAACCAATGAAGATGTTTATCACCAAT
Organism: Rubroshorea leprosula; assembly: GCA_020521535.1. NCBI lineage: Eukaryota > Viridiplantae > Streptophyta > Magnoliopsida > Malvales > Dipterocarpaceae > Rubroshorea > Rubroshorea leprosula. Next base: position 145,497 of record BPVZ01000070.1, on the reverse strand, counting down.
AGTCACCGCAGGAGCATTTACCGTCCTCAAAGTGATGGAACCGGTTGTTATCCCTAACAATAATCACTCTTCCAGAGCACTTGGACATAAATTTGATTGCTGTGTGACAATCACCACAGATACGCAAGTTCTTCATAACCCTGATTGGCCTGTCGGATGGAAAGGTAATGAGTCCAAATGCAACTGCTAATCTTTCACTATGATATCTGATTGTTTGATTCTTTTCTTCAACATCCACTTGTCTAAGTACAAAACTTGTGTCTGCTGTATAACCAGCTCTCTCCATTTCCTCTCCTAGTTCCTGTAATTTCTGATAAATTTCCTTGCTTTTTGCATGGCGCGTATCCCCTGCAGCAAAAGTGTGAACCTTATTACCCTCCTCAACCCAGCTCAAGCCTGTCTCCTTCTTAACTCCTTGGTCTCTAAGCATCTTCCTAGCCATGGCTGCATCTTCATACCTCCCTACAGCTGCATAAGCATTAGATAACAAAACATGCAATCCTGAGCCCACAGGGCTGAGCTCAAAGACCCTATCTGCAGCATAAGCTGCCATTTCAGTGTTCCCATGAATTCTACAGCCAGTTAGAAAAGCTCCCCAAACGCATTCTGTTGGTTCTATAGGCATTTCCTTGATAACTGAAAGTGCATCCTGCAATTTTCCAGCACGAGCCAGCAAATGCACCAAAGAAGCATAATGTTGATCACCTGGCTCAATCCCATATTTCTTCATTAGCTCAAAGTAATATTGACCTTTCTCAACAAGCCCTGCATGGCTACAAGCATAAAGCATGCCCAAAAAGGTAATAAAATTTGGTTTCACCCCTGCACTTTCCATCTGTTTAAACAAATCAAACGCTTTCTCAGTGTGTGTATGCTGAGCACAGGCAATCAACATTGCATTCCACAACCCAAGGTTCTTAACAAGCACTTCATCAAAAATACGGTAGGCACCTTCAATCACTCCACATTTAGAATACAAGGAAATCAGAGAACTCCCCACAAAACTCGACGAATCAAAACTTGTCTTAAAACACAAGCCATGTATCTGCTTCCCCAACTCAAGAAGAGTGGAATTACTGCAAACATGTATAACACTCGAAAATGTAAAATCATTCACATCCAAATTTTCATATAAGGCTAGTCTAAACAACCTTAAAGCTTCCTCATTTTCACCCAACTGAGTATACCCATAAATCATCCCACTCCAAGAGACCACATTTCTCTCAGGCATTTCATTGAACATCTTCCTTGCATCCCAAATTGCCCTGCACTTCGCATACATATCAACCAAAGAACTGCCCACGAAAACATCACCATCATATCCAGTTTTCACAGCGACGCAATGTATCGATTGCCCCGCATCATGTCGACCCAAAATTGCACAAGACTTCGTGGCACTAGGGAATATATGATCATCGGGCCGGAAGTTGCTACCAAGCATTCTGCGGAAAAACTCGATTGCAAGCCAGGGAAGCTCATTCTGGGCAAAAGATGAGATGACAGAGCTCCAAGTGGTGACGGTCTTTTCTGGAGTTTCGTCAAAGACCTGACGGGAGAGGAGAGGGAGATGGGTCTTGGAGTAGAAGTTGATGAGGTGGTGGCAAACAAGAGGGATGGTGTGGAGACCAGATTTGAGGATGTGAGCGTGAAGCTGGAGGCCCTTTGGAAGGGACCTTGAGTGGGTTAGAGAGAGGAGGAGGTTGCAGATGTGCCTGTAGGTTTCTTCGTAGGAGAATTGGTTTAAAGGGCTTAGTGGACGGTATGACGGTGGAATGGGCGGTGGTTTTGGAACTGGGTTTAGAAGGAGCTGGTGGAGCATTAGAGGGCGGAAGTGTTTTGGGTTTTGGACGTGGGGGGTTAACTGGGAAACAGACAGATTTGGATTATATACTTTTTCAAGGGTATTTTTAAATTTAGCCCAGCATATGGGTGTGTTCTTAAGAGCACATTTTATAGTTAAATTTTGAGTCAGATGTGAAAATAGAGGCAGAGACAGAGAGCATTATACCTTTTTTTGGGTATAGTTGATCACTGATAAATGTATAAAAAAAATGTTACTTCTAAGTTTTAAGAAAATAGCACTTGGCCCATGTTAATTGGGGTAAGTGCACTTAAACAAGTGTTAGTTAACCTTATGACTTATGAGCTCGTTTGTTGAAGAGAGTCAGTATTCCTTGAATTTTTTTTTTTTTTTCTTCGAGAGATGATGTTTCTTGATTAAACTATAAAAACAAAGTAACATTAAGTAATTAAAGTGGGATTCGTTAAGCTTTAATATTGACAATTCTCATTAAAATTAGGGAAGAAGTAAGGAATAACAATTTTTAGGGTTTTAACTAATCCTAACTACGGAAAACTTCTTGTAGAAAGTTTAATAACTGATGCTAATGGATTGTTTTTTGACTTAAAGAATAAGATGATACTCCTTGTTGCATTCCGTCATGTGACCGTAGTGGCAATCACGCTTCCTCGAAATAAAAAACAGGTGGAATGCACTTTGATTTGCAGGTGGAGTCTCAGACTCGACTTTTCTCAAATAGATACTAACATAATACTGTATTTTTTTCTGTCAAAAAAAAAAAAAGAAGATGATACTCCTTGCTTTTCCTTCAACAACTGGCATAATTGCTTGAACATGAGACAAAGAGGCCTTGGCACACGAGAAAAATAACCGTAATAATCTTGCTAGGCAAATAAAGCATTATGATCTACGGCTTGTTGACTCCCTAATCTTTTTATCTAAGAAAACAAACTTTATGGCGCCAAGTAACAGAGAAACCTACCGTATCCATATACCTTCTTAGAGTTGGAAACAAAGGAAAAAATTTGTAGCTAAAATCAGATGTTAGACAAGCAAATGAATTTTACTCTGTTATTATGAATCAATTCTGGTACGTATAGGCAAGAATCCATTTGAGGTGTACAAAGAATAAGCTATGTCATGCACATATATGTGCATGCCCCCTAAATAACACACTTCTATGAATACAAAATGAGGCAAATATAGTTTTTACATCAAAAAGTCTACATCAATTTGTGGTCACACTGCGCCAAAACCCTTCCCCCTTATTCAGCTTCTCTTCAATCTCACTTTTTGCAACACGAATCAAGAAGAGACCAGCAAAGAATATAGCCAAAATAAGCATGAAAAATACACTGTTCCAACCCCTAGTAGATACATACCCGGCCAAAAGTGGGCCAATAGCTGCCCCAACAGAGCCAGTACCATCTATTATAGCAGTCACCGTAGCTAACGCACGAGAGTTTCCTTTAATCAAGTCCTGAGTACCAAGGTCAGCAGCAACAGCAGTTGTAATAAGTGCGTATGGGCCATTTACTAGAAACCCAGAAAGAAACATCAAGGAAATGTTGGTGATCATAGAGATGCTTCCGTATGCACGGTACAAAATTAAAGTTGGAATTGAGAGTAACAAAAATGCAATTGAAGTCACAGCACGAGCTGCAATGATATCAGAAACAAAACCAGCTGATATCCCCCCAAAGACTCCTCCAACATCAAATATTGTAGATAGGATTCCAGCAGTTTTATGTGACAAATGGACTCCAGCGACAGCTGTGTGCCTTATATAGAAGGGTAACCAGTAGAGAAAAGTGTAAGCCACAAGCTTTGAGAAAAACAGGCAGAATGAAAATGGTGCCACCCCAGGCAACTTCCATGCCTCCAAGAACCCAATGGCAGCTTGAGGCTCTGAATCCAGATTCTCCTTCTCTAGCAGCCCTTTTTGCTCTAACTCTTCTTTTTCCAAATTCTCTGCATTTTCCTCTTCCACATTCATCTCAATCTCCTTTCCAGGATGTTCAAATCCCAAATCTTGAGGATGCACAACAAGAAAGGAAAACACAATAATCCCCACCACAATAACCAAAACCCCAGGCACCACAAATGACCAACCCCACCCAATCTCCAACACTCCAGAAGCTATAACTGATCCAACAATATTCCCGACAGATGTATGAGAGTTCCACACCCCCATGATCAGACCTCTTTTATCTTTCCCAAACCAATTCCCTACAATCGCAACTACACATGGCCAACCTATAGACTGAAACAAGCCACAAACAACTTGAACACCCATAAAATAACCTAGAGAATGTACATCAAACCAGTATCCTAACCCAAAAATTATTGTCAGAAGACCACTACCCATCATACCAAAAACAAGAAACAACCTCAAATCAATTCTATCACCAAAATGTCCCGCAAAATACATCCCTATCGCATAGGAGGACAGAAATGCAAGATCAAGCTCACCAAGCCGGTGGGTACCATCTGATCCGTTAAACGGCACCCATCCAGTATCTTTGGGGCTCAAGTTTGATTGAGCCGGATCCAAATTTGAGTCAGCCATTGATAAATTGGATCCAACCGAGGGTCCAAGCACACTCTTGACGATGCTTGGGGGCTTCCGAGAAGCGTGGAAAGAGGCATAAGCTAAGAAGGTGATGATCAAGACTAGAACTTGGTGGAAGATTAGGGGTCTATGAGGGGGTTTTAAGATTGGGAAGAGAATGAAAGCTGGAGCTAGGGTTAGGGTTTCGGTAGCCATTTGGGACCAAGTAAAAGGATGATCTTTGATTGCTTTAAGGGCATTAATAAATGGACATCCTGCGATGTCTATGCCTTGAGAAAACCATCAGAACCAAAAACCCACCAAATAAACTCAAATGCTGCGAAGTAACAAACCAAAAACCCATCAAAGACACAAGGATTAGAAATCCATCAGAAAGATGAACTAAAATCAACAGAGGATTAGAAAACACAAAAGAGAAGGAAGGAGCTCACTTACCCGCTGGAAACTCTAGGTTGGTTGGGAGGGGAGGAGGCGTGCAACGGTTTTTTCAATTGGAGAAGAGAACTTCTGCAGCCTCCTGCGACGACGATCCCGGCGGCGATGAACCCCGGCTAAGGGAGGCGAGAAGGGTATTTCAGTTTACGGGAGAAGGGGGCTGCACGACATTCTAACGGAAGAGGGCCTCGTTTTGTTTGAAACGTCGTCGTTTTAATAAGGTCGTCCTCCAAAATTTCTTTTTGGCATGTCAATAGGTTAAAGCTGTAAATCAGCTCCTCAAGTTGCAAATTTGCAATCACATGATAGCTCAACCAAAAAAATATATTCTTATAAAAGAAATTCATGTTTTAAGATGGAAGTGCACAGTTTAGGTACTAAGATTGTTAAATTAATAATAATAAAATAATATAAATATTTTATGAAATAATGTATTTATATTATTTTATTATTATTAATTTAATAATTTTAATATTTAAATTGTACTTTTATTATGCAATTAGATCTATGTAATATTTTTTTATTTATAAAATATCTAAATTTCCAACAAATTAGTCACCCCAATGCACTAACCCTTTTGGCCCATTTGGAAGTGCATGCCTACCCCTTCCCTTGAGCAGGGTTTGAATCCCTCCCCCAGTCCCCCTCCCCAAAATTGTCATAGTTGAAACAAAAAAATAATAATAATAAAGTCAACCTAATAAGAATTGTAAATATATAGTCCTAAAAAATGAAAAACCGAAACCTTGAGGGGTTGATTGCAATTTTTCCATTGTGATAAAATCCCTTTATCCTCATCCCCATCGTCCTCATTTATTAGATCCAGTATTATTATTGTTAGTGTCTGTCAAGAGTCAGGAACAACAATAACAAAGAGCGCCAAAATCCATTTCTTAGAGGTCAAGCCCCGCCACAGCCAACCGATCAAATGCTGCAACTGTTCTTCGCGGTGGCGTTCTCGGCGGTGCCATTGACCCTTTACGTACCGCCGATCCGAAGCCTCAATTTGTTCGTCGAGACCCTCGAGAATTTGTTCCGCCAGTCCGCCCGTTACACTCTCCGTGCCTACCCCTCTATTCGCCTCGCTGTCTCTCGGATCTTCCACTCCCTCTTTCGGCTGTCTACGTAGATGTCACTGCCGTCTCCCTCATTTCTGTAAATTTCTCATTTTTCTTGATTTTGACTTTTCCCCAAATTTGTATTGTTGTTATTGTTGTTGAATTTGAATCTGTGGAGATGGAGACGATAGATTTTGGTTTACACGGATGTATTTGTTGTTGGGAATAACCCCTTTGATAATTCACAAACTGGGTTCTTCTTGAAACTCAAGAATTTTTATAAATTCTTTATCTTTTTTGAAGTTACGGATCATTTTAGATCGTTTATGTGTTGTTTGATTGAGCAATTTTGGATTTTGCAAGTTAATTTGCTTGAATTACAGGTTTCAATTTCACGTATAGACTGTTTCCATTGTTGATAGTTACACGAGGTTGTTGAATTGCATATGAAATGAGCTGTTGTTCTCTGTTTCAGACATGATCAATTTAAGATGGTTGAATTAGTTGTTTTTCTGCTCTTTTGGAAGATAGAATTTGTTCATTGGTTAAAAAGGAAAGGGAATTTGTTTAGGTTTCCTGGTGTGCGCAGAATATTTTACGAGTAGATCTAGTCACGTGGTTATAAAAGTAACTGATATTAACTGTTTTAACCAATGTCTAACGTTGGTTCCATATTTAATAGTATAGAATAAGGTTTTTGGAAAATCTCAGGTTTGAATCCTCAGTCTTGGTAATGGTTCGATGTTAAAAGAAGAAACACCTGGTATATTTGAGCTGCTAGCTTTTCATTTTTCTTGGTAAAACTGTAAGCTTGTTTTGTTAGGCATTTCGTGATGAACAGATGGAATTTTGTTTGGGAGGATGATTGAGTTGACATAGATAAATTAAGCATAAGTGCATAAGCACCCTCCTAAAATTTAAGTATGGTATATAATGGAAGCTGATTGGGTTAAAACTCATGCCATTCGTTGAAAGAAATTTTAACCCTAGCTTCTTCCATTCTTCTAATTAGCCAAAGAGAGTTTTTGTTTTGTAGGAGAATTAGATTGCCCTGAATGAATGAAAGATCCTTTTAAAATTTAGTTAGAAGAATGGAAGGCTGCTAGGGTTAAAATCTATACCATGATTGGACTCAATAAGTTTCTCTGTTAATATTGAAGAGCACATTAACATTAAAACTTGAATAGGGAGTTAGGAAGAATGTACTTAGAAGGACAGGAGGAGCTCATGACCTATAGGTAGGCATGCCTCTTAGTACAGTTAGGTTCGGGGTTGGAGATTTGTGGATGGTATTGCTGCCATTGCCAATCTAATAATCTATACCAACGTGTATAGTTTGTTCATAAAAAAATTCTGTTCCAGCATGGGACCATGATTTTTTTGATTTGGTGAATTTTCTGTGAAGTTAGAGGAATAACCCATTTGGCCAAAGTTGAATTAAGTTTTGAAATGCTTTTTGCCATGATTCTGAGAAGTTTCCTCCCCTCTCCCTTGACCCACATTGTTGATTGATTATGAATGTTGACGTTGAATTCCCAGTCAACGATACTTGAGACAGATTAGGTATGAACCATGAAAATTCAACACCAATGCAAGAGGATTTTCCAGGAAATGGTTGTTAGTTGGGTTCTTGAGAAAATGGAATTGGCTTCCTCATTTGCTGACTGGTTTAGAATCATCTGGAACATATCCTGTTGCTCATTGAAATGCTTATAGAGATCTGATTGTTTAGGCCACAAAATTGGTTGGTTCCATTTCAGCAATGCTCTTAATTGTTGCCGAGAAATGCCAACTCAAACTTGACGACAAATATCTGGTCTGGGGAAATATCCCACATGATAAATAAGATAATAGTAATAATAATAATAATATGTTTGATTTAAGAGAAATAAAAAAAGGAGAAAGAAGCTAAGATTTTTTTCAACTAATTAAATTATAACATTAGTTAATATTATAATTTACTTAGTTAAAAAATTTATCTTTTATTGTATTTACTTTTCTTCAAACCAAACATAGCATTTCCTAACGAAGGAGAATAGAATAAAAGAATATCAAATTTGTTTACGTCTTTCTTCTTTTTTTTTTTTTGAAAATAGGCAATGGCAAGTTTGTCTACCTCAATCCAATTCAATTTGGGTCATGGAAATCCATCACAGTTTCTGTTTAGAAAAAAATTGGTGCCATGGAAATCACACGAAAACACTACTGTTATAGTCAAAAAAGATATTTGTGTAGTTCCAATATATATATATATATAATAAATAGTTAATTTCAGACAAATTTTTTAGTTAAAATTAATTTTATTATGGAATGGATGGAGTAATATTTAGAGCTTTTCCTATGAACTTATGAAATTAATAAATTTAGTTAATTTATTAAATTTTATCGAATTATTTTATATAAATTTAATATAAAAAACAAAAAGTTGCAGTTAAGTCAAATATGGTTTGCATCCTGTTTGGATGGTAAAAATGATTATTCATTTGTCAACATATCCTAAAAATACGGCATGATTTGATAAAAAAAAAAAAGTCATTTCCTCTGAATATATATATATATATATATATACTCCTAGCCATTCATAACCTAAAAGTTGAGGGAAGTTTATGTAATATTTCTGCAAGTATCGGTCCTTACATGTAATTTTCACATAATAGAGGGGTTCTCTTTCCCAGGGAAAGAGGAAAGAACTTCTTCAAAATGAACACGGTCGCAGAAATTCGCACACTTTGTCGTTGAGCTTTTGATGCTTCGAATTTCTACAGATTCAAAGGTATTAAAGTTTTTCCAAATCGACTACCCTTTGTTGGTCCGTTTGGTTGCTGAGAAAATTCAAGTGACAGAAAATTTTTAAACTTTTAGATGGACATTTCAGCCTCCGAATCCCCTAAAACGATTCTAAAATTTTCATTTTGCTCTTCCTAATTGCTCTCAGCAGCCAAAAGGAATTTAGGGGTTCTCAGATTTTTTACGGAAACCCTAACATCTTACCCTCCCCTCCATTATCAGGTCTTCGTATTTGCATTTGGGTAGGTTAAGTTATGGACGAACTGAACTAATGATTTTCATAAGTCTCGATTATATTATGTCTTCGATTGGTTTGTAGATTCTACATTTTCGTTTTCTTTTTCCAGTTGGTGTTTTTTCTTGCAGAATCGTGACCTGCTTAAGTTAATAGGATTCAGTGGGTAGTTATTTAAGGTGAATTTGCACTTGAATAATTTAGAGGTCAATACACTGAGTTAATTAAAAACATTATGCTCTTCTTTGTGTTTGCCTTTTCAGTTTGTGGGTGATATATCTTCCTTTGTAGACATTTTCCTTGAAATAATGGGATAAATAAGCTGGTAGTAAGGAGCACATTGATTATCCAGTTGTCACTGATGTGAATATTTATGAGGATAGTTTTTGGTGTTATTCTTTACTTTTATCGTTCCAGAATATTCAATTTGTTCAACTTGCATTGCAGTGGTAGATAGATTAAGCACTCACTAGTGAACTGAAGCAGCTTGATGGGATTAGAGTGTAGACAATGTCAATGAATCTGTTTCTTGCAGGAACTTTGTAGAACAAAAGAAGTAATTTTAATGAATGAGATATTGCCTCTTGATTCAAGCCTTCCATGGCTTTGGATCATTGAATATCTGGCAGGCTTCAAGCAAGTTGATACTAATATTTTAAATGGTATGGGCAAATCCATATATATTATATAGAGAAATGAGTGTTTTTTCTTTTCTAATTGAACATTTCAAAATGAGATATAGAGTGCTTAATTGTTCCATTCCTCCCAGATTTGATTGAAAGGGCTCCAGACTTACCGGGTGATCCAGGGAAAAATGCAAGGGAAAGGGTTGCTCTGAGATGTTTAGAGGAGTTATTTGGTCCTATTGTTAGACTTGCAGGTGTTGTTACTCCTGCTTCAAGAGTTTGTTTTGATCTTTCACAAAGCTGTGAAGATGTACTTCAATGCATACTTCAGGAGGTAGTAAAGTTTAATTTTGTTATGTATTAGTAATTAATTTGGTTCTCTTGAAAGAAAGCAGTTTTTCTTGTTCAATCATTCTCTTCTAAGTACGCATGAACTAGCATGTTGCTGTGGCATTTAGTTTTAACTTTCAAGTATCTCCTTTTGCCAGTCATCAGTGTCAGATTTAAAGAATCCCAGACCAGAGCTGTTGAAATGCGATCTTTACCCCTTTATAATGCATAAAAGAGCTACCTTGCCTAAATGTGCTTTAGAGGAGGTGAATGGGGAGTTTCATCTTTTCTTTTTTGTGATTGTTAACGATGATGGGATTGATAATCATCCATCGTATATCTTCTCTGTGTGTGTTTTTTTTCCCTTTTTTGGTTTACTTTTTATTAAACAGCTGAAGGATACAATTCTCAGTGGTACCCACCCATATGCTGTTGCTTTAAAGGAAATTAGTGGATTGGTGAGTAATAATGAGCCTGATGGAGTTGCTGTTTGTGATTATCATCATAATGCACTTGCATCGAGGCTATGTGAGAGTAGCAGTAATGCCCAAACAGTCCCAGCAAAAAGAAATGTGGTCCCTCTAATACTTGAAAATGGTAACAGAATATTGCAGCATGATCTATGCTTGAAAAATTTATTATCCTCTAAAAGGGTCAGAAGTGAGTTAGCTGCTGAAGACCTGGCAGATGTAAACAATGGTAACAAAGAGAGTTTGTTTGGTCATGATGGTCTTCACTTAAATGCAAAGAAGCTGAAGCAGGGCTGCCAGGGCAGTGCTTATACTAATCCTTCTGTCAGCCAGATTTCAAATCCCCTTTTGTTGGAAGATGCTTGTGGAAGGTTTAGAGTTGCTGAAGTAGATTGCTCTGCCTTGTGTAAAGAATCTCAAGTGGGTGAGCATTGTAATGATGATCATATAGAGAATAGTCTTGATACCAGCAACATTTGTGAAATAGGAGATGGATCTGTTGAATTTGTCACAGTGGATGAAACCCACAATAGTGAACTACTCTCTGGTGCCCCCTTGATGAAAACTCAGAAACAAAATTTCTGTTGAAGAAGCCTATGGCAAAGGTGGTCAGAGTTCTAATTCTAAACTGAGACCGCCTCATATTGTCTTCACTGCTGGAATAGCACAAATTAGTTGTAATCCTTATGGAGCCAGGGCTGATTTTATCATACTTGTGAAGATGAAATGTTGAGTAATTATGACAAATTTCGTGAAGAGGGAATTGATATGGCCATGAAGAAGAGTCATTTCTTGAGTTCTCAGTGCACATCCAGTCAAGATACACTGGGTACAACTGGCTGGAGCAAAGATGGTCAGATGTTACTTTGCAGTACCAGCGGTTGCCCTCTGGTGGTTCATGAGAGTTACTTGGGTTCTCAGGCCAGGTTTGATGATAAGGGCAACTTTCATTGCCCTTTTTGTGTGTATTCTCTTTCTATTTCAGAGTATCTTGAAGCTAAGAAGAAAAGACCGTTTGGCAAGGAAGAAACCGTCTGCACTTATTCATGTATTTGAGCATTGTTCAATTAAACATACTGAGGGACATAGGAAAGAGGAAAATCCAACAAATCAAGACAGAGAAGATGATAATTGTCAGTTTCAAAGCGGTCTAATTGATAAACAACAAGCAGGGCCCTAAATATCATTCAGAGATGTTAACACACCATGTGTAGGAGATGAGGCAAATTTACTCAGAATTCAGGAGAGTGGGAATTTGAAGGAAAAAGAACCAAATACAAGAAGTCAAAACAGACAAGATCTAAGTCATCAGTGTCAAAGTTGTGTAGCTGATAAACAACAACCAGGTTCCTCTACATTGTGTGGAGATATCAGTACACAAAGTATGAAGGATGAGGCAAATTACATCATAATGCAGGAGAATGGGCATTTGAAAGAGAGAGAACAAAATACAAGAAGTCAAAATAGAGTTTTTGATTGCCAGTTTCAAAGAAATCTAGCCTATGAACAACAATCAGGGCCTTCTATATCTTGTATAGATGTCAGCAAACCATGTATGGAAAACAAGTCAAATGTTTGCAGTGGGACAGTATGCATCACTACTGTTGGAAAGGAAGGCAAAGAAAAGGTGGTAAAGGAGAACCTATCTGAGAAAGAGCCTGAAAAGCAAGGGGCCCAACTATCAGACAGCCCTGACTACAACATTGACAATGCATCCAGGGAAAACACTGAAACTACCCATGTAGTAAATCACAGAGAACATAAAGAAAGAATTCAGAAAGAAGTTCTACGACAACATATAACTAGTCCTGATCAACAATCCGTTGTTCTTGATTTTGATGGAGAGGATACCCCTGATACTGAAAGTGATGAGTTTATTAGTTCGACTTCTATTTCATGTAGAGATGTTAACACACCATGTCTTGAAGATGAGACAAATGTTCACAAAAGGACATTATGCATCTCAACTTTGGGAAAGGAAAGCAAAGAAGAGGTGGTAAAGGAGAGCCTATCTGAGAGAAAGCTTGAAAGACAAGGGGCCCAGCCTTTTTTAGATGGCCCTGATTACAACAGTGACAATCCATCCAGTCAAAACACTGAAACTGCCCATTTAAATCAGAGGCAAGCTGAAGCAGGAATTCTGGAAATTCCGAAAGAAGTTTTACAACAACATAGAACTAATCCTGACCAACAACCCATTGTTCTTAATTTTGATGGAGAGGATACTTTTGATACTGAAAATGATGAGGTTATTAAATTGAACTATTCCATGAGATTCAGAAGGCCACAAAGGAAGGGGTAAGTTTTCCATACATGACTAACTTTCCATTAGATTATCACAACATTTCTGCTGTTTCCTTGTGTGTTTTATTAGGCTACTTTCGTCCACTTGGCATCCTTAATATGATTCTCCAATGATTTTCTTCCTCACTGGAACAAGCAGTGTTTTTCTGTTTTGCAAAATATATACAATTGATTTAATTCAAAATGAAATCTTAAGTGTTAAAATGCTCATTTTCTGCAGCACATACCTAGCAGTTCCACAGTTGAGGAGAAAGAAGGTTCCATAGACAATTGAGGAAGAACAGATGCTTAGGGTATTTTCTTTCTTGCATAAATTGATTCCTAGCTTGTAGTTCTAGAAATCAAATATTGAACTGTTGCAATTTAATTGCACTTTTTTTTTTTCTCAGAAGATTGTTTTCAGAGTGTCTTCTCTTTTCTTTGTATCTTGAGTAACAAATGAAAATTTAAGATTCCAGCTGCTTCCAGATTGGACTTTAGATTTTTTCCAATTTGTGGTTTTTAGACCTGAGGGCCAGAAAAAAAAAAAAAAATTAGACCCATGATTTTGCATGCAACTAAAGCTTGTTTCCTTCTCGTTGTAATTTCATTTTTCTCATAATCCTTCTGGGAACAAATAGTTGTTATTACTGTTGCAGGAGGGATTAAGCAAGTTCTCAAGTAAAGCTGGTGGTAACATTCCATGGAAGGAAATTCTGGACCTTGGTTCTTCAGTGTTTCTTAACTGCCGAACTTCAGTGGACCTGAAAGATGAATGGAGAAATACGTGTAAGGGAAGCCCGAAGCCCAAATGAAATGTTCTCATACTGGTTAGTTTGCTGATCCAGTTCCATTTTCTTGTTTTCGTCTGTCTCTTGAAGCTCATTTTCTGAGGGGAGACGTGGTATATTTTGCAGGTGGGGGCATTGTCCAAATAGCTGGGAGGTTGAAGATGTCAATTAGTTAAGTTGGTCCTTTTGATGATTGCATCAAAGTACCAGGAATCAAATCTCGTCCTGAGCAGGAAACAGAGGCCTTTTTTTTTTTTTTGGTAACACAGGTGAAAGCCAACGTTTTTGATATAACAAAAAAAAAAAATTGTAAATATAATCAGCAATCTTCAGTAAGAAAAATATATAATCAGCCATGAGCTTTCCCTGTTCATCAAAGTACTCATTTCCGGTTATGCTTTCAGTTTTTGGTCACTGGTTTCTCGTGTATACGGATTATAGGGTTGTTGGCACACATTGTTTTCTTACAATAGACACATGCCATCTTGTATTCACGCACGCCTCTTTTCTTCGAGTAAAAAGAGTCAATTCTAATTACTGTCGCATACAGTTGTAAGACTATGATAAGAAAACATTGTGTACAAATCATTTTCTTTGTTTATATGCTGACTTGATGGTTGATGAAATATTACCCACATAATAAAAAGAAAAGCCAAAATTGAACCATGAAAATGGGATTGATCTCAGATCTTGCAATTATTGTTACTTTTTTAAGTTGACAGGCATCAAATGTTCATTTATACAAGTGCTCGAATCCTATCACCTGGACAGCGGGTAAATTTATGACGTGCATAAAACATGGCATTATCATCATGACATATATGAGCATGAGAACTCTAAATTCAGCATGTGGTATGATTTTGAGATCCTAGGCAGCTCCCATTCTGAGAAATGTTATAATTTACCTAGAGAGAGAGATGGGCATGGAAAAAGGTAAGAAGAGTCCCGGGTATCAGGTCATGGATGGCTGGAAAATATGTGAAATAGGGGCCGTGAAAGTGAAAAATGTTTTGAGGTGAAATTCAACTCTTTGTAGATCCATGCAGAAGCACTCCTGCCATGGGAATCCGAGGAAGACACTACTCAGAACACACAATATCCACAAATTCTAGTCACCACCACAACACCTTTAAATGCACCCCAATACTCTGTTTCTTTCATCTTCTTCTTGCCTAGGTCAATAACAGAGGTTTCTTTTACCAGTATTCTTACTGTTCACAGGATTGCCGCACCAAGCTAAAGGGCATGAAACTGAACTAGGAATATGGAATGATGGTTGAGGGTAACTAGAAAGTACCCAATAGAATCCCTCTTACGCTCTCTTAGGATAAATTGTTTAAATAGCTGATAATAAATATTTAACCACTAACAGTTGTTGTTTATAATTTAAACACTTTTATTTGTTCAATTACTAACAAGCAAATCCAAATAGAGCTGTCCTGATTAGTAAGGGAGTTTGTTATCATCTTGTTGACCAAAATTTGATTTTTAAGAGAAATTATGATCACGAGGTGGTTTTTGACAAAATTTTCAGTCCTAATACAAATGATCTGCTTGTGATTAAGCAGATGTAATGCCAAAAGTCAGAATATCGTTTGGTCTTTTGGATGTAAACCTTTTTTTATTTTAGAGAATCATTAAAAAAAAAAGGAGAAGCAAAATGTTAAAGATCATGCATAGATTAGTGCATCCGTATGCCCATAATTTGCAAGGTTTCCAAACATACATGGATTTGAAATCATCTGAACAATACTCACTAACGGTCACATGGGGTTTCAAAGCTTAATTTTTCTGAAACGTGAAAGCATTTAAACCAAATCTGCACTCTCACTTCCTACATAATCCCGCGCCATGCTGCTCTTTTCACTGCACTTGCACTCTCCTCAGTTCTCACATTCACTTCTTCCCCATGGAAACCTTCAGAAAATCTTCTATAAAGCCTTGGAAGAAAGGTCCAACCAGAGGCAAAGGCGGTCCTCTGAATGCCTCCTGCCAATACCGGGGAGTCCGGCAAAGGACTTGGGGCAAATGGGTGGCAGAAATCAGGGAGACCAGGAAATGAACCAGACTCTGGCTTGGTTCTTTTGCTACTGTAGAGGAATCTGCCTTGGCTTATGATGAGGCTGCAAGGAGACTCTATGGACCTGATGCTTACCTCAATCTCCCTCACCTTCAACCCAACTCATATTCTCATCCTACGAACAGATTCAAATGGATTCCTTCAAAGGATTTCATCTCCATGTTTCCTTCTTGTGGTCTGCTCAATATCAATGCCCAACCTAGTGTTCATGTTATCCATCAGAGGCTTGAAGAACTCAAGAAGAACAATGGAGCTCTGAACCAATCTTCTTCTTCTTCTTCTAGTTTATCTTCATGTGAATCAAAAACTGATACTCAGGTCAAAAGCAAGAAGAGCCAGAGGCAGATAGAAAATCTGACAACCAAGGAGAAAGATGTAGATATTTTGTCAGAGGAAATGCTGCAGCGAGAGAAACCACAGATTGATATAAATGAGTTCCTTCAGCAGCTTCGAATAGTGAGTGACGAAAAGCAGTCACAAACAGAAGGAATAGGTGGAATTCCTACAGAGAAATTATCATAGTCAGTGATGGATTCTAATGTAAGCAATTTCGAAGAACTTGTAGCCTTCGGAGAGAAGAGCTTCAACTGGGATGCTCTGATAGAGATGAATGGAATTGGAGCAGATCATCAAGGAGTCAATGCCAGCTTCCATGTTCATGATATTCTAGAGGAGCTAATGTGGCCTACATCCATTTGGACCTACTAAAATTAGTAATAAATAGATCTCTTGATCTTCAGTTAAGTTAGGTACTATGATGTTTAGCAGTAGTGCAGGTTGCATTGCCGTATCAAGATGGCATTTTTGTCCATTTCTGTAAACTTATTAAGGAGACAGAGTAAGACATTGTTATTAACCACTAGTAATCAAATTCCTAAAAGTAATTGCGGAAAAGTAAAAAGAATCAACACCAAAATTTTTACTTGGAAAACCCAAATCAGAAGAAACCTCGGGACATAGTCCAGATCAAAATCATCCCGTATAAAGATGATCAACATATAATATATGGGGTACAAGTATAACATACATAAAAAGGCTGTCAGCAACTAAAGGTCTCAACACTTGGGTCCTGAGTGTTGACACCATGTACAAACCACAAGTGCCCCTCTTTAGCTGAGGTCTAGACATGATCCTTGAGCCTTAAGAAATAGGTGCCAATATTTTGCTACAGTACCAACTCTTTCTTCCTCCATTTGGTCATTAGGTTTCGACTACTTAGGTATCGACACCTTCCAAAGTCCATCACAAGCCATGGCACCAACACTAGGAGAGTGGGTGCAACATGGTCTCAAAACATCAATTTCCCAGTTTATATCCTCATTGCTTCTCAACATCTTTTCTAAGTCAACCTGAAACATAGTTGAAATTTATAAGAGCATACAATCCATGTATTGGTCAGTTTGTCAAAAGGATGGAAGCGTAAAGTAATGACACAAGTGACAACACGGTACACTCCATAGCACCTGTGCAGCATATGGGGTAATCATTCCAAAATCTGAACCTTAGACTCCACTCTGAGCAAATCTCTTTTAGTTTGTACCTAAAATAGAAATCTCAGCTCCACCTTCATTCAATGTGCTATCATCTTCACGCTTGTTTTCTTATATATTCCACTGAAGCAAATGAAACATGATCCTTTTATTACAAATATACAATGATTGTATATAGCAAAATTTCCCAGAATTTATGGGTCTGCCTTGACCTTAAGTAAATCAATCAACTCAATATTTACCTTTCTGAAATTTGAGATGCTTCTTGTGAAGTAGAATGTCAACTGAACCTTACATTTTCACACCAAAAATTCTTCCCTATTTTTTAAAAATAAAGCAGTATCACTTTGGCTTTGTAAAACAAAATTATCTACACAGTTCACTCTCTTGTACAAGAACTAGCCTCCAAAAGATATACATCTTGAAACCTAAAACAAAAATAACAATCACAAGTGAGGCTTGCACAATTAATATGATTATATAAGCTAGGTTGTTGAACTGCATTGCACTACAGTCAATTCTATTCTATTGGGTTCGGTCAGTTTCAATTTTCAGTTCTCAACTGAAAACTGAATTTAAGAATGCAAATCATGTAAGAGAAAGTGAGTAGCAACCAATACATTTAGTTCTTATGAATTGTAACTTAACACAAACACGTTCAACCCCCCACTCCAACTAAAAAATAAAATAAAATAAAAAGGAAAAAAAAGAGGAAAGAAAAAGGTAAACCATTTGTCATCTAAAAAGAAAAAGAACTCAGGAAGTAAACAATTGCACACCTGAGAGAGATCAAGGTGGGAGTTAAAAGGGGAGAACATTACATCCTTCTTTCACAATGTTGGCAGTCTCTCTCCAAGCAAGACAGGAACTATATTGGCAGCAGGTCCCTTTAGCACACTTTGCTCAATTGTATCAAGGCATACTTCATCTTACAAGATGTCACCTGCATCAACAAATTAATTTGGATTTTTTTAATTCTTATAAGCTTAAATCAGTAAAAGTGTAAAACATAGTAATGAAATTGATTACAAAACCAATATCAAGGAAGGAAGAATGGTACTGAGAATTCTATACTAGTTCCAATACATTCAGGCTTGTGAAGATTTGTGTATAACAATTAAAGCCACTATGAGAAGCAGAGAAGCTGTTGAAGAATTTTAATAGCAAAACATTTTCTAGGGGGAAGGGACTGTTTAAATCTTCTCTTGGGATGTTATCAAAAGCAACAGTGATTAAGGAATCCTGTTCACCATGCACATGAAATCAGCAGCAGAAGAGTTCAGGGGAATCACAAATAACTAGAAAAAATCAAAATGAACTGAGTAACCCAAATATCTTTCAATACCCACAATTACCTTTAGCCAGTAAACTACACCTCGTCCAAGAGCTCCTGAATCAGCCATGTTTGGTTTTGATACAACTGCATCATGGATGCCAAACTGCATTGCAAAAAGAAAAAAAAAAAAATTACAAATAGGAAGAATTAACAAAAAAGACAATGGTGTTCTGCAACCACAAACACCTAAAGGGGGAAATTTATCATCTCCTATCCCCACCATACCAGAACTTATACCAGAGATTGTCATGATTAGGCAGACAAAACACCATCCAGCCTAAGCATTGCTAAGTTACTTTTTATGCCATATATGATACTGTGTTTTTAGTTTTTCCCCCTTTCTTTTTCATTTTAGTTTCACTAACAACGATACAAGTTATTTGATTAATCAACTGCATTTCACCCCAAAAGTCCTATACATAGTATTACTAATCTGACATTTACAAGAAACCCAAACTTCCATTGGAATTGCATCCTAATACCAAATCCAACACACAAAATGCCAATACAATTGATTTCAGAAAAATTCCAGGCCCAAAAAGACCTAACTAAATAGACCAATTTTAACAGCAACCGGGATTCCAAGATTCAGCTAAAAGATAAAAAAATAATTTTGATGTTTTTGCAATTCAGATCCATGGCATCTTTAATAGCAAAAGCTTGAGGAAGTTGTGCAATTATCAATTGGACTGATTCAAAACATTAACGATTGAAAACCCAAAACAAAAGATTGGCAGCGGGGACTCTTACCAGTTACAGAAAATGATACAACTCACAATGCACTACAAATTGAGAATTGCGGAGCCACTCTTTTGAGAAGTATCCAAATTCATTGACGCCCCTGAAGAGATAGAGGCGGGTATCTCAGCTTCCTGATTCAACAAAAAGAAGTCAGTTAATTAATCCTTATTTCGTCCATGTTCCTTTCTATCTCATTTTGCAGTTCATGAATTAACAATTTCTAGTCTAGAAATAATACTAGACCAGAGAGAAGATGAACCTTTTCCACAACGATTAGGGGAGCCATGGTGAAGATGACTGTTGCAGACTGACAATAGGTGATTTCTTCTTCATCTTCTTCGTTGATTAAAGACAATTAGTGTCACAACGGAGTGAATGTACGGAAGGATAGAAGGACATCCTTTGCATTGGGATGGTCCCACACCAACGATTCCCACCACGATTTTCCCCGTTCTTGTGGCCATACTTCGATTTGTTTGAGGGAAGGAGGAGGAGATGGTTGTCCGTTATCAAGCAGGGGAAGATAAAGAGGTATCCTCCTTAAGCCCTGGCAATTCCAGATCTGAATCTCTTCAAGAGAATCACATACCATTACTGCCCTCCTGCTGCAGATGCTCTTCAATTTCGGCAAGTATTTCAGAGACAAACTCTTTAATTTTGGAAGAATGAGTTCGATGACCCTTTCTTTTTCTCCTCCTGCTTCTTCTGCATCCCATACTATTATTTCTTCCATCTGATGGCAATCTCCAATGCGAATTTCTTCTAGACTTTGGAGATTCATCCAAAAGGGGAACAGCTCCTTTATTTTATGACAGCACCAAATATTTATTGTTTTAAGAGATGAAAAAGTGTCTGGTGGCAGTGGTGACTTGGTAATTGCTTCTGCTTCAAACAAAGCATCCAAGTTTTGCAAATCAAAAAGATCCAGAACCTCAAGCTTTTGGGCCAGTAGATTTATGGAGGAGGAGAGAACACACTCCACGCCATTGCAATTCCGAATCCTGTAGCATTTCAATTCTTTTGCATCTTTAGTGGCGGAGATATCATTTAAGCTTCTTAAGTTGTTGCATCGAGCAAGAACTAATTCTTGTACGGATGGTGGCAGCCAAGTATTCTCTACATCAATATCGGTCAACTCTAACCTTTTAATACACCCTTCTACTAATTTGGAAGGAAACGAATGATATCTTCCACAGAATTGTAGAAGGACACGCTCTGCATTAGGATGGTCCCACTCTAAAGATTTCCAGCATTCATGTGGCCATACTACGATTTGTTTGAGGGAAGGAGGAGGAGATGGTTGTCCATTTTCAGACAGAGGAAGATTAAGAGGGAACCTTCTTAGGCTATAGCAATTCCAAATTATAATCCATTCAAGAGAATCACATACCATTGCTGCCCTCTCCCTACAGATGCTCTTCAACTGGGGCAAATCTCCCAATTCTAACCTCTTTAGTTTTGGAAGGAGGAGTTGGATCATCCCTTCTGAATCCGATGCAACCGAAGATGAGAGTAGGTATTCCAGATTTCTACAGTCATGAATAATTAATTTCTTCAGTTTCTCAAAACAAGATATCATCGAAGTGTGCCATATGGTGGCAATATTCCCAATCGAGCACAATTGCAACTCCTCTAGGTTTGATGAAAACACAACCTGCACAGATATAATTCTTTTTATTACAGAAACTTATCATTTTGTCGATAAATAAGAAAAAGGATTATCAATTACATCTTGGGCTTCACCATACAAGTCAAAATGTGTCCTTAGGGTACTTTTGGTGGTAATTGAGAGGTTGAGGCATCACACTGGAGGGTTATTCTCCGATTTATAGTTTATTATTTCATCTTAATCATGTTTGTTTTGAAGTTTTTAATAAAGTTTTTTATTTTTAT